>BLBF01000069.1:6624985-6651815 GCA_015471245.1 Laticauda colubrina
AGGAAGGAAGGAAGGAAGGAAGGAAGGAAGGAAGGAAGGAAGGAAGGCAGGCAATGTGAGAGTATTCATGCGTACATAAAGAGAAGCAAACAACCACAATACCATTAATAAACACTCGAGAAAGAATATTGGAAAAGTTTTGCATGTTTTAAAATTAAATCAAAAGACATTTTTTCCGCCACAGGTTGAGGAACAAACTCAGTGAAGGAAAAAGAAATCTCCTCTCTGAGCAAATTCCCTTCACGACCATTTTCGGGATCTGATTGCAGAATTGACTCCAAAGATTCCCCGGAGGCAGCATTTATGAGAAGCTGGGGACCTACTAGATGTATAATAAAATGACAACTGAGGACTCTCTGAGCACAGCAGTTTGAGAAGCGCACAAATGTATTCCCCAACTGAGGCTCTCAGCGCTGCTTTGATTGCAGGTGTTTCCTTTTATGGGATCATCTGGTCAGTCTTTGTAAGAAGCAGATGTTTCAATAATGCTGTTTTTCTCCTATGGATTTCTTCCCTTCCCTTTCCCTCTCTGGTGGTTAAGGCTATAGCCGTGATGGTGAACCTATGGCATGCATGCCAGAGATGACACACAGAGCCGTCACTGCAAGTACGCAAGCTGTTGCCCCAGCTCAGCTCTGCCATGCATGCATGCACGTCTCCTGCCGACCAGCTGGTCTTCAGGTCTCTGCTACACAGGTGCAGGCAGTGGGATGCATGTGGGAGATGCACACACATTGCATTTTGGGACTTTGTGCACACATACACACATTTGCACATGTGTGCTTTGGGTACTCAGTGCCGAAAAGATTAGCCATCACTTGGCTAAAGGCTAGAAAGAAGGAGACTGTGAGCTCAAGTCCTGCCTCAGCCATGAAAACCAGCTGGGGGACTCTGAGCTAATCACCAGGAGATGGTGAGTTCTAATCCTGCCCTAAGGCATGAAAACCAATTGAGTGACTTTGGGCCAATCACGAGGAGACAGTAAATTCTAATCCCGCTTTAGGCATGAAAGCCAATTGGGTGACTTTGGGCCAATCACGAGGAGACAGTAAATTCTAATCCCGCCTTAGGCATGAAAGCCAATTGGGTGACTTTGGGCCAATCACGAGGAGACAGTAAATTCTAATCCCGCTTTAGGCATGAAAGCCAATTGGGTGACTTTGGGCCAATCATGAGGAGACAGTAAGTTCTAATCCCGCCTTAGGCATGAAAGCCAATTGGGTGACTTTGGGCCAATCACGAGGAGACAGTAAGTTCTAATCCCGCTTTAGGCATGAAAGCCAATTGGGTGACTTTGGGCCAATCACGAGGAGACAGTAAATTCTAATCCCGCTTTAGGCATGAAAGCCAATCAGTCTCATCACAACCCATCACCCAGGGTTATCATTGTGAGGAACATAGGAAGAAGAAGGTGTGCTGGGTATGTTTGCGCTTTTGAGTTATTTGTATAAATAATGAGGGCAGGATGCACATATATGAAAAATAAATGCATGGTGATCAGAATGTTTCCCAAGCTAAAATTTCAATGATTAATTTATTTTTCTTTTCTCCCAAGGGTCCTTTTCCAAGGATTCTCAGAAAATCTGTCCTTTCCATGATTATCATACATGGTAAGATAATGGAATGCATCATGGAATGGCCCGGGGAAACTGCCAGATTAAAGAAAGCAAAGATAAGCAGAGGCATAGAATCAAAATCATGTGAAGTGATTTGTAACACTTTATAGAAACTTAATAAGGCCACACCTGGAATATTATATCCAGTTTTGGTCACCAAATTGCAAAAATGATGTTGAGACTTTGGAAAAAGTGCAGAGAAGAGCAACAAAGATGATTAAAGGCCTGGGACTAAAACATACGAAGAAAGGATGCAGGATTGGGGTATGGCTAGTCTAGAGAAAAGAACTACGAGTGACATGAAAGCAGTATTCCAGTATTTGAGGGGCTGCCACAAAGAAGAGGGGGTCAATCTATTTTCTAAAGCACCAGAATACAAGACAAGAAACAACAGATGGAAATTAATCAAGGAGAGAAGCAACCTGGAATAAGAAAGAAACTTCCAAACAATGAGAACAATCAACTAGTGGAACAGCTCGCCTTCAGAAGTTGTGGGTGCTTCATCACTGGAGGTTTTTTAGAAAAGACTGGACAGTCGCTTGTCTGAAATGATATAGGATCTGCTGCTTGAGCAGGGGGCTGGACTAGAAGATCTCCAAGGTCCCTAGCAGCTCTATTCTGATTCTGATTCAGCCCAGATTTGTAACCTGGGGAAAACATCTCAGCTAAAGGCTAGGTCACACTGGCCGACGGATGCAAAACGAATGCAAAAAGGACACAGCAGACAGGCAAAATTTCGGGGGTGGCTCCATCCATTGTTATCTGCTCTCAAAAGTGCCCCAAATTTGCATAAACAGAATGGAAAACAACGGAAAGGAATAGACATGGGTAGTACATAGCGAGGATGGTAAGCGGATATTCATAGGAAGCCAAGCGGATGGAAGCGGATGGAAGTGGATGACACATCCGCAGGGCTTCCAGGGGAGAACAGTGAAGCGGACATGTAGCGGAAGGAGCGGATGCATAGCGGATGACGTGGATGCATCACGGACACCTATAGGATGCATAGCGAATGCGTAGCGGATGTGTAGCTGATGCAAAGCGGTCACTGTGCATGCGAGGAGGATGAATTGCATCAGCTCCACAGATATAAAAGGATGCAGCTCGCAAGCAGTCACCATTCAGAGGAAAGACCTGCTGCCAGAGACATCTTGAAAGAACACTATGGTTCATCAGTCAGGGAAGAAGAGGAAACCTGTGCCTACTCGTGCCAGCCCTGGCAAGAAGGACAGAACCACCATCCCACCCCCTGGCACTGATTCTGAAGCTGCTGGTGCTTCTGCTGCTGGTGCTGGTGCTCCTGGTGTTACTGCTGCTGGTGCTTCTCCTGATGGTGCTGCTGGTGCTGTTGGTGCTGCTGGTGCTGCTGGTGCTGCTGGTGCTTCTCCTGCTGGTGCTTCTCCTGCTGGTGCTGCTGGTGCTTCTCCTGCTGGTGCTGCTGCTGCTGTGGTGGACCAGCCCCAAGGCCCTCAAAGCACTGCTGCTGAAGGCCCTGAAGGCCCTGCCAGAGGGAGGAAGAGGCAAGGCAAGGAGAAGGGAGAGAGGAAACAGTACTCCATTTCCGAGGACCATGAGGAGGAGGTGCTGGAATGGCTGAGGGAGAACGAGTACTTGGGGAGAAAGGGCCACAAACTCTATCGTGACACCAAGAGAAAGCAGGCAGTGTGGAGAGACAAGGCAGAGACCCTGGGCTACACTTCAGATGTACTCCTGGGATGGTGGAAGCACATGCACACCTGGTATGATAAGCTGCACCTGAAAAAATCTGGCCAGGCCACTCTCAAGCTCACTGACTGGAAGATGTATGTCATGGCCAAGTGCAGCTTCCTGGAGGGTGAGGTCTGCCACCGAGGAAGAGGCCCTCTGTCAACCCTCTCCCTCAGACAGCCCACAGACAGCCACTCCTCTTCCAGCCAGGATACAGCTACCGTGTCCAGGCAGGTGTCTTTGGAGGGCCCCATGGCAGAGACCCCCCCGACAGCTGCACTCCCCATGCCAGAGGACGTGGAGGATTCCCTGTCTCAAATGGAGCAAGAAGAAGCAGCAGCCAGAGACCAACCCACCCCCACCCCCACCCCCACCTCCACAGAAAGCAGGCAGAAAGGCAGACTGGAGGGCCAGAGCCACACTGTCCTGCTGGAGATCAGGGACACCATCAAGACCAGCACAGAACTTCTCTCTCAGCTGGTCCACAGCGATATACCATCCTTGAACCACAAGCCCTTCATCACGTACGTGAGCCAGACCCTCATGGACCTGCCCGAGGCCCAGTAACAGGTGATGAAGGAGAAGATCACAGCACTGCTACACCACCTTCCAGGCCCAGCTGAACCTGCTCCTACCTAGTCCAGGACTGCTCCTCCACCCCAGGCGATGTCACAGCCCTTCCACGGCTTTCAACAGCCCCTCACTTACCAAGGCTACAAGTACCAGGATTTCCCACAGCAGAGGCAGCCCTTCCCAATCCAGGCCCAGGTACATTGCACGCCACAGACACCTCACCTGACCCAGCTGCAGACCAGAGAGCCCCACTACACTCCTCCTTCCTCCACCCCACAGTGAAGCCCTCAACAGAAAATCTGTCATCAGTACTGTGCCTTGAGGAAGGTCCTTGAGGAAGGGCCTCTCAACCTCATGGGACTGAGTCAGCTCTCTGAGAGCTTCCTGACATACCATCCCCTGTTGTGCTCTCGGGGCCAGGCACCCCAATGGGGCCTCAGACCAGCACTCCAGCCACAGCCACCTCCACAGTCCCTAGCCGCTCGACAGCTGAGACCATGGACATGCCTCAGAGTAACTGAGAATAGTGCCAGAGACTGAGCTGTTACCTATTCACTTTATCTTTGCTTAAAGACACTTTACTTGGTTCATTTTGCTTTTTTAATAAAGTCATACAGTTTACTTAAGACATTGTTAATAAAGGTTATCTTTGCTTCACACACTTGCTTCATTTTATGTACTTAATAAAGTGTTGGTGAAAATTTTGAAAAAAGGGTTAAGCCTTTGCATACTTGTGGGATAGGTAAGGATAGTTGTGGGATGGGTAAGGATAGCTTTGGGATGGGTAAGAATATCTGTGGGATGGATAAGGATAGCTGTGGGATAGGTAAAGATAATTGTGGGATGGGTAAGGATAGCTGTGGGATTGATAAACCTCCAGTGCAAGCATAGTGGGACTGTATGGTCCACCCTCCCAGCTGCCACACATATGGCCCTTTTTTATCAATAACAATTTATTCATTGATCAACACATTTCAAAACAAACAAAGCTCTTTATTAATGCCCTATTCATTGTAGGGCCACTCAACATACATGACACAATCTCATCAGTGTTATGAGACAGGCTCAAGGAAGCATCCATTAAGCATCTACCATCCTGTCTTGCCACTCCACTGCTCCAGCTGGGGAGTTGAAACAGTGTTTCAAGAGGTTGAGCTGCTTCTTCCCTTCACGTGAAGCTCTATTGGGGCCTTGCACATCCACAGTATCTATCAGGTTTCGCCCTTGCCTCCATTCACCAGGCTCCATGTCCCCATTGCCTTGTTGGCAGCCCACAAGCCTGTTCTGCAACACTGGGTAGCGGGTGCGCATGAGACTGTGCAGGATGCAGCAAGCTTCCATGATGTTCCTCACGGTCTCTGGGCGATGCTGCATGGTGGTGAGAAGTATCTGGAACCTGTTGGCCAGTATGCCAAAAGCGTTCTCCACCACCCGTCTTGCCCTGGACAGCCTGTAGTTGAAGATCCTCTCTTCATGGCTGAGGTATCTGGAACTGTAGGGCTTCATGAGGTAGGTTCTGAGGGAGAAGGCATCATCACCCACGATGAAGTAGGGCACATCTTGTGTGTCATTCGATTGGGGGGTCTGGATCTGGAAAGCCCATGATGAGGTTGCATTCCAGCCCATCCTTGAGGTCACTGGCATTGTATACCTGGCTATCTGAAGCAGACCTGTTGCCTGAAGCATCAATGTACATGAACTTGTAGTCAGCATCAAACATGGCAAAGAGGATGATACTGAAGAAGCCCTTGTAGTTGAAATTAGAGGACCCTGAGTTGGCTGGAGCTTTGCAGGCCATGTGCTTCCCATCTATGGCTCCAATGGTGTGGGGAAAGTTCCACCTCTAATACCACTTTTCTGCAACTTTCCTCCAGCCTTCTTCAGTGGTGGGGCACTGGAGGAGCTCCTCCACGTATTCTTTGATGATGACCTGCACCACTTCTCTGACCACTTTGCTGATGGTGTTGTGTGGCACCCTCCAGGCATACTGTATGTTTCTGTATGTGTTTCCAGAGGCCACGTGGCGCAGAGTCAGTGCCACCTTCAGTCCAGGGTCCAGGCTGGGCCAGAAGTTGGTGCTCGGCTTGGTCAACCTGGGTCTCAGACGCTCCACAATTTCATCAAACATGGCTGGTGGCATCCTCATGAAGTGCTGGAATGCACGAGGGTCTTCATTCCTCAGCTCCACCATCAGCTTGTCATAGAGTCCAAACTCCACTCTTCTCCTGATCTATCATTGGACCCACACAGCTCTTGGACGTCTCCTTCTTCTCCTTGTGTAGAAAAGGTGAAACAGTCTGAAGAGGGCTTGGTTCTGGTGTTGAATGATGGCAGCTACCATAAGGAGTGTGTGATGATCCATGGTGGAGATCAATGGATGATGTGGAAGAGCAAGACCAAGGGTGAAGAGGTCTGTACCCCACGGCTGCTGGACTGAGAATGAGATCCAGGTGATTTCCTCCCCCTTTTTATAGGAAATGTCGGTTTTCCACTTGGTGTCCTTCCACATACTCTAGGCATACTCCAGACATCCTAAATATCCGAGATACGTCCCATATACAAATGTTTTGTCCGTTTTAATGCTTTATATACGAGATGCATCCGCTTACATCCTTTCTATTTCCGTGCTACTAATGCTGTGTGGACGTTCCATGTACCTTTCGCTTCCTCCCTCTTTCCGTTTTCAGCTGCAGCAGATGTGAGTTGAGGGGATGCCCAGAGGATGCTGAGAGGATACAGCAGACGTGTAACGGATGACAACGGACGTAGAACGTTTGTTGCCCGTATGTGTCGCGGATGTACATTGTACGCAGCGGCAAGTTCATCTGCTCAAAAAGTTTTGTGCAGCTCAAAACTTTTTGAGCGGATGAAATAGCAGTAGACGGATATTTGATGGATAGAGCATATGAAACACGTACGCAGTGAGTACACAATGGATGCATCGCGTTTTCAAACAGATGGCAAGCTTTTTTGTCCATTTTACATCCTCTTTGCATCTGTTGGTGCAGTGGGACATGGGCTTAAGATCCTCTCTAGTTCTCATACAATTAAAGGAGTGGGGGAACAAGCACATTTAGATTTGCAAGATTTTGTTACTATATCTTTTTTCATCAAGGTACAGGTACTTCTGGTTGGTCACTTAACCTTGACTTCTGGTTGGTCACTTAATGATTATTCAAAGTTACAATGGACTGATGCAGTATGGGCTATGACCATAGAACAAAACCAGGGGTGGGATTCTACTGGTTCTGACTGGTTCTATTGATTAATTTTCTAAGCAGTTAATTTTCTAAGTAGTTTGGAGAACAGGTAATTAGAAGTAATCTCCTTTTGTTTTTTCCCACCCTTATAACATAACAGATAACAGATAATCAGAGTTCGAAGGGACCTTGTAGGTTGTCTAGTCCAATCCCCCTCCCAAGTGGGAGACCCTACACCATTTCTGACAAATGGCAGTCCAGTCTCTTCTTGAAAGCCTCCTGTAATGAAGCTCCCACAACTTCTGAAGGCAAATTCTGTTTCATGGGTTGATTGTTCTCACTATCAGAAAGTTTCTCCTTATTTCCAGGTTGAATCTCTCCTTGTTCAATTTCCATCCATTATTTGTCTGGCCTACAGGTGCTTTAGAAAATAGCTTGACACCCCTTTCCTCCTCTCTGTGGCAGCCCCTCAAATATTGGAAGATACTCTCCTGTCTCCCCTGGTCCTTCTCTTCCCTAGACTAGCCAGGCCCAGTTCCTTTAACTGTTCTTCATATGTTTTAGTCTCCAGTCCTCTAATCATCCTGGTCACTCTTCTCTGCTCTTTTTCTAGAGTCTCAACATCTTTTTTGTAATGTGGTGAACAAAATTTGATGCAGTATTCTAGATGTGGTCATACTAACGCTTTATAGAGTGGTACCTCCCTTGATCTTGACTGCATCCCTCTGTTAATATAACTTAGGATTGCATTGGCTTTTTTGGCTGCTGCTGCACACTGCTGGCTCATATTTAGCTGGTTGTCCACTAAGACTCCAAGATCCCTCTCACAGTTCCTGCTATTGAGTCTGGTTTCACCCAGTCTATATGTATACTTTTGGTTTTTCTTGCCTAAGTGTAGGACTTTACTTTTCTCTACACTGAATTTCATTTTGGTAGATACAGCCCAATGTTCTAGTCTGTCAAGATATATTCTTGCCACTACGCCTAGACTTTCTGTCTCCGGAACTTCTGGGGCATGACTTTCTTAAAGGGGAAGGGTTTTTTTAAGATTTTTACACTGCTGTTGGGAGGAAATAACTTCCCTGGGCAATCAGCACTTTGAAGAAATAATTGAATTGTGATTTCCCACAAGGCTTCAGAGCACATGGAAACATGAGTTTGTTAGTGTCTTCAAGACCTTAAAGCAGCTATGCAATCTCAGGAAAAGATACAGCTGCTTTAAGTGGTTGCAGGTATGGAGATAACTTCATGCCCCCCTGTGAATTCAGGAAAGGATAGGGGTAGGCTGCTAGGGGTTTGCAGGTGTTTGGGAGACCCCTTAGCTAAGATTCTGTGCAGTTTGGAGGACCCTCCAAATCCCACTCCTGGCTGGCCCTGCCCACTCTTCTCCATGCCTCCCAGGAGTCCTCACGTGGCCTGTTTTGGATGCAGGTAAGTGCAGAGCATGCACGTTCAGGCAGAGTGAAAAATGGGCTTTCAAGAAGTTCAGGAAGGGTGGAAATGGGCCCATTTCTATCTTCCAGAGAGGGGGGGAGAAAGAGAGTGAGAGACTTTTGGCTTCATGCAAGGAAAGCAGCAGAAGCAGCAGAAGTTGTTCTTTCTCTCCCCCAAACTCCACCACCCACTGGTTGGTGACCACTGTTTTAAAGGGTTGCAGGCACTATGATAACTTCTTGTTCTCACCCAAACCCAGAAAAAGATGCGGCTGTCTTAAAGAGTAGCCGACAGATTCTGGTTTCATATTCTTATCTGAATACAAGAAATGACATAGCTGTGCTTCAGAGACAATCTGAAGCATTGTGTGGCTCCAGAGAGTACTGAGAAGAAGTCCTGTAAGTTTTGTTGAAAACATAATAAAATTCAGAAAATATATCCAAAGTTTATGGATTTAACAGGGATTCCCCCCCACCCCAATTATAATTGGTTGAAAAACAACTTAGCCGATTTGAGTTCTTTTAGCACTTATGAGGCAGTGACTCATAGATTACCATACTGAACAAAACAGAATAATATATAAACTGATGCAGTAAGAGACACTTGTGTTCTTTGTTACATACACCCTTGTTACTCTTCCGATAAACATTCTCATCAGTTTTGAAAACTAATTTCTCCTGGGGGGAAATGACAGAAAAACTGAGTTGGAAGGGACCTTGGAGGTCTTCTAATCTACTCTCACCCTAGCAGGAGATCCTATAACATTCTGAACAATTGGCTATCCAGTCTCTTCTCAAAAACCTCCAGGAAATTTCTCCTTAATTCCAGATTGCTTCTCTCCTTGATTAGTTTCCACCCATTGCTTCTTGTCCTAGTTTCTCCTACGGGATCATAGATATTTTCTCCACAATCGTCTGTGGAAAATTCTCTCTTTGTCTCTCTCCCTCTCTCTCTCCCACCCCCTCTGAATCTATTTCTTTTGTCTCTATCTGTATCGTCTCTATTATCTCTGTCTTTATCATCTCTCTGTTGTCTCTATCTGCCTATCTTTATCTCTCTATTTCTCTCGTTCTACCACTACCTTTCCCTCTCTCCCTCTCCCTATCTTTCAATCACTCTCTCTGTCTATCATCTATCTATCTATTTATCTCTATCTCTCAACCTTTCCATCTTTATCTTCTTTCTGAAGGTTAAACATGTTCACCTGAAATCTTAGATGATGATGATGATTATGATTGTTGTTGTTGTTGATGATGATGATGATGATGTTGTTGTTATTATTCCACTAATATTCCTCACTAACTTTCTTTAAATCCATCCCCTTTTCTTTGCTCTGGATAGTTAGCTCTTGCTGAGGCACAGCGAAATGTAAACCTTGTAGCTGATACCGAAAATAGAGACAAGAAAACTGCCATTAGAGTGGGGACTAAACATATCTTTAAATAAACACAGAATGTCTTTCTGTGTTTCTTTCGGTCCCACTTTCTTTCGGTCCCACTGCACTTACAGATGCAAAAAGGATGTAAGACATTAAAAAAAGCTTGCCATCCGCTATGCATCCATTGTGTACTCATTGCATACATGTTTCATATGCTCTATCCGTCGAGCATCCATCCACTGCGATTTCATCCACGCAAGAAGTTTTGAATTGCACAAAAATTTGTGAACAAATGAACTTTCTGCCATGTACGATGTAAATCCGCGACATATGAGCAACAAACGTTCTATGTCCATTATCATCCGTTAAATGTCCACTGTATCCTCTCTGCATCCTCTGGGCATCCTTGCAACTCACATCCACTGCAGCTGAAAATGGAAAGAGGGAGGAAAGAAAAGGTACATGGAATGTCGATACATCATTAGTAGCACGGAAATAGAAAGGATGCGCAGTGAACGGTTTGCATCCGATATACATCCGCGCAGCATCCCCTTTCTTTCCTTTAGGCATATGTGATGCATCTGCTTCATCCACTATGCGTCCGCTTTGCAATTCTCCCCTGGAACCCGTTCGGAGGTGTCATTCCCTTCCATCAGCTTTCATCCGCTAGGCTTCCGATGAACATCCGTTTAACATCCCCACTACATACTACCCACATCCGTTCTTTTCCATTCTTTTCCGTCCTGTTTATGCAAATTTTCACCACTTTTTGGAGCGGATGACAATGGATGGAGCCCTCCCGAAATTTTGCTCATCTGCTGTGTCCTTTATGCATACGTTTTGCATCCGTCGTCCAGTGGGACCGGGCCTACTTTGGTTAGCCAATATTTGAAATTCCCCTGAAAATGAACAGCAAGATGAGAGAGTCCCAAGCATTGAAGAAAATAAATAGATAAGCCAGAAGGGAGAAAAATATGCCAAAAATTCAGCATGGAAATGAATAATGGTAACAATTTAATAAAGTTATTTTTTGCTCTCTCTCTCCCTCTCCCTCTCCCTCTCCCCCCCCTCTCTCTTTCTCTTTCTCTTTCTCTCTCTCTCCAAGCCATACTAAAAGCCTCCAATACAGGAAACACAATGTTGTGCCAATCATCTATTAGGAAGCTAGGTTTCATCTGGGTGCCTAGTTGGGGTGTGTTTGAGCTGGAAGTATCAGAGGGAGTCTGTTTGAGCCCAGGTGTTTGCCTGGCTTGTGGTGTGGAGATCTTTCTATTTGAGATGCAAGCTTCCAAATGATTGACAATCTGGTGGAATCATCTCTTCTATTCATGCTTTCAGGTCTTTTTTCAATTTCTATGGCTTCTCTGATGATTCTGTGGCTGGGGTTTTCTATAGTGGCTAGGGTTTTAGTGCCATTGAAGTTGATATTGTGACCTGTGGTTTTCATGTGTTGGACTAGCGAGGAGGTGTGTTCCATCTTTTTTATTGCATTTTTGTGTTCATCCAGGCGGGTACTTATTCTTCTATTGGTCTGTCCAATGTATGTGGCCGGGCATGAAGCACAGGGGACTTTGTATATGCCTTGGTTTTCCAGGTCAATTTTATCTTTTGGGTTTCTAAGGATGGCTGCATTTTTTTTTGTCTGTTTTGAAGGCAGTCTTGATGTGATGCCTGTGTAGTATCTAAGATAGTATCTAAGATAAGAAGCCTGCACTCTCAAACAGAAAGATCTCCACACCACAAGCCAGGCAAACACCTGGGCACAAACAGACTCCCGCTGATACCTACAGCTCAAACACACCCCAACCAGGCATCCAGATGAAACCTAGCTTCCTAACAAATAATAGCCGTCCTTTTACTTGAAGCCAAGCTGCACTGAAAACCTCCAATACAGAAACACAATGTTGCCAGCCAATCAAAGCCACAAAACAGACAGAAGAAACCAGAAATACCAATCAAGCAAACTCCAAGACCAATAAACACAGACCAAGACTCCCAACCAATCAGGATGAAGAAAAAAGCATTCTGGCTCAACAGTAGGCTAGCCTCAAATTTAAAACTAAACGGCTGTGATAGCCTGACTCACAGACGATCTCAATACAGAAGCCTGATGATGGCAGATGAGATTCTGCTGAAACTGCTACAACTTTAAAAGCACAACTACAATGATGTGGGATAATACCCGAAGCCAGCTGAACTGCATTCATGTAAGTACCCACGAAAACTTAAAAAAACATATATATATATTATATGATTTGATGGTTATTGTACCCTATGACTATCATTAAGTGTTGTACCTATGGTTCTTCACTCTTGACAAATGTATTTTTTCTTTTATGTACACAGAGAGTATTTGCATCAAGACAAATTCACACTTGGCCAATAAAGAATTTTATTTCACCGTGAGCAAATATATATTCCTCTCACTTCACTTTTATTGCAGGTTTCCATGGATCAACACAAACCAAATAGAATGGCATAGAGACATGTGAGCCTGTAAGTATTTTCTTAGCTCTTGACCTAAAAGATGCTATTGAATAAAATAATTATAATGTTGTTATCATGCAAGAAAAAAAACATTGTGTTTTTCAGCAA
Organism: Laticauda colubrina; assembly: GCA_015471245.1. Taxonomy (NCBI): domain Eukaryota; kingdom Metazoa; phylum Chordata; class Lepidosauria; order Squamata; family Elapidae; genus Laticauda; species Laticauda colubrina. The sequence continues at coordinate 6,637,489 of BLBF01000069.1, forward strand.
AGCTGTCTCTGTATGGAGTGAATGTTTACCTGAATTTAGATTCCCTGCAAATTCAAGTATGTCAGAAATGTAAGAGCTTTTAAAAAAAACTGTTTCTTTCTTTTTCCTGCCTTTATTATTTATACAAATAACTCAAGGTGGTGAATATAACCAACATATCTTTCTCCTCCTAGTTTCCTCATGACAACAACCCTGTGAAGTGAGTTGAGCTGAGAGAGAGGGAGTGGCTCGAAGTCGCCCAGCTGGCTTTCATGGCTAAAGCCCATGTCACATTGGCCAATGGATGCAAAACGGACACAACGGACGAGAAAAATGTTCCATCCGTTGTTATCCGCTCTCAAAAGGGGCAAAAATTTGCATAACTGGAGCAGATAACACGGACGCGGGGAGGACGCAGGGCGGATGCAAATCAGATGCGGAACAGAAGCCCAGTGGATGGAAGCAGATGGAAGCGGATGGCGCAACCGCAGGGCTTCCGGGGGGCCTCAGCAAAGCGGACATGGAACGGATACAGCGGATGCACAGCGGACGCCGAACGGATGAAGCGGATGCACAGCGGATGCACAGCGGTTGAAGCGGATGCACAGCGGAAGCCTAGCGGATGCACAGCGGAAGTGGAACGGATGCCGAGCGTTAATTGCGCATGCGGGGGGGAAGTATTACGTAAGCCCCACGGATATAAAGGGAAGCAGCTCGCACATGGCCAGCATTCCGAGGAAAGACCTGCTGCTGGACACTTCGAGTTCCTTGCCTGCCCTGCCAGCCTGCCTTCCAGCCAGCCTTGGTGCCTGTCTGCCTGCCTTCCTGCCAGGCTTTCTGCCAGGCTTCCTGCCAGGCTTCCTGCCAGCCTTGGTGCCTGCAAGCCTCCCTGCCAGCCAGCAACCCCACAACCATGGGGAGGAAGCGAAAGCCTCAGCAACCTGCCGCCATCCCTGGCAAGAGGGACAGGGCCAACCTCCAGCCCCCTGCCCCTGACTCTGCTTCTGCTGGGGCTTCTGCTGAAGCTGCTCCTGGTGGTGGTGCTTCTGCTGGTGCTGGGGCTTCTGCTGTTGCTTACTCTGTTGAAGCTGCTCCTGGTCCTGCTCGACCTGCTCGTGCTCCTGGACTTGCTCGTCCTGCTCATGCTCCTGGTCTTGCTCGTCCTGCTTGTCCTGCTCATGCTCCTGGTCCTGCTCGTGCTCCTGGTCCTGCTCATGCTCCTGGATTTGCTGGTCCTGCTGGTGCTTACTCTACTGCTGCTGATCCTGGTCCTGGTGTTCCTGCTGCTGCTGCTGCTGATGATGATGATGATCATGATCATGATGCTGATTATGATCCTGTTGGTGAGGATGATGATGCTGATTATGATCCTGCTGGTGAGGATGATGATGATGATGATGATGATGATCCTGCTGGTGCTGCTGCTGCTGGTGGTGTGGAGAAGCAGCCCCAACTACCTGGGAACCCTTATGATGAGGGCCCATCTGGTCCTGCCAAAGGGAGGAAGAGGCGTATGCGACAACAGGAGAGGAGGTAATACTCCATTGCGGAGACGCACGAGGATGAGGTGCTGGATTGGCTGAGAGAGAATGACTATCTGTGGCGGAAGGGACACCGGCTGTACAGGGACACCAAGTGGAAGCAGGCTGCTTGGAGAGAGAGGGCGGAGAGTATGGGTTACACTTCGGAGGTGCTCCTCGGCTGGTGGAAACATATGCACACCTGGTACGGGAAGCTGCACTTGAAGAAATCTGGCCAGGCCATTGTGAAGCTGACAGAGAGACCTACGTCATGGCCAGGTGCAGCTTCCTGGAGGGTGAGATCTGCCACCGAGGTGCACCAGCAGCCTCTCTCACTACCCTCTATCTCAGGCAGCCTGCTGCCACCCAGTCCTCTTCCGGCCGAGAGTCAGTCCCTGTCTCCAGGCAGGTTTCTGTGGAGCGTGTCATGGCGGAGAACCCGCGGACAGGTGTGGTAAGCGTGGTGGAGTGCATAGAGGACTCCCTGGTGCGGTGGGAGAAAGGAGACATTGAGTCCACCACAGTCCTAGCCGCATCCACCACCACCCAGCTCCACCTCCACAGAAAGGCAGAGAGCCGGACAGCTGGAGGGGCAGAGCCACAATGTCCTGCTGGAGATCAGGGACACCATCCGCACCAGCATAGATCTCCTCTCTCAGCTGGTCCACACCGACTCCTCATCCTCCAACCGCAAGCTCTTCCTCACCTATGTCAACCAGACCCTCAAGGAAATGGCGGATCCACAGTACCAGCAGGTGAAGGACCAGATCACCAAGCTTCTTCACAACCCTCCAGACCCAGAGGAACCTGCTCCCACCCAGTCCAGGCCTGCTCCTCCACCTCAGGGGATGTCCCTCCCATTCCAAGGCTTCCCACAGGCCCTCACCTACCAGGGCTACGGCTACCAGGAGGTTCAGCAGCACAGGCAGCAGCCCTTCCCAGTCCAGGCACAGAGTCATTGGGTGACACCGTTGCCACCTGTTTCACTGATGCCACCGATGCCACCCATGACAGTGATGCCACCAACGACAGCGATGCCACCCACGCCAATGATGCCACTGATGACAGCGATGCCACCCATGCCAGTCCTCACCCAGCTGCAGAGCAGACAGCCCCACTACACTACTCCTTCCTCCACCCCACAGCCAAGCTCGGCCTCAGTACATCTGTCATCAGTACTGGGGCTGACACCCCATGGCATGGAGGAAGGACCTCTCAGCATCACGGGGCTGAGCCAGCTGTCCGAGAGCTTTCTCAACACACCGTCCCCTGTTGTCCTCTCGAGGCCAGGCACTCCAGCGCCACCCACCACCACAGCACCTGGACCCTTCACCCCTGAGACTGGGCACACCTCCGAGTGACCAAGAAGAGTGCAAGAGACCGGCTAGCTGGCTACCTGTGGACTTTACCTGGACAGTTGTTGCTCAATAAAGTTTATCTTTGATTCACACACTTGCTTCATTTCTTTTTTTCAATAAAGTCTTGGTGGAAACTTTTAGAATTGGCTTAAGCCTTTGCATGCTTGTGGGATGGGTTAAGATAGCAGTGGGGTGGGCAGGGATACCTGTGGAATGAGCAGGGATACCTTTGGGATGGCTAATAGGTGTGGGATAGATAAACCTCCAGTGCAAGCATAGTGGGACTATATGGTCCACCCTCCCAGGTGCCACACCTATGGCCCTTTATTATCAATAATAATGTAATCAATCATCCACACATGTCAACATAAACACAACTCTTTATTAAACGCCCTGTTTATTGTTGGCCCACCCAACATACATGGCCCAATCTCATCCATGTGATGATACAGGCTGAAGGAAGCATCCATTAAGCATCTACCATCCTGTCTTGCCACTCCACCGCTCCAGCTGGGGAGTTGAAACAGTGTTTCAGGAGGTTGCGCTGCTTCTTCCCTTCACATGAAGCTCTGTTGGGGCCTTGCACATCCTCAGTGTCGATCAGGTTTTGCCCTTGCCTCCATTCCCCAGGCTCCATGTCTCCATTGCCTTGTTGATGGTCCACGAGCCTGTTCTGCAACACTGGAAAGCGGGTGCGCATGAGATTGTGCAGGATGCAGCAAGCTTCCTCCATCCTCCTCACGGTCTCTGGGCGATGCTGCATGGTGGTGAGAAGTACCTGGAACCTGTTGGCCAGGATGCCAAAGCCATTCTCCACCACCCGCCTTGCCCTGGACAGCCTGTAGTTGAAGATCCTCCCTTCACGGGTGAGGAGTCTGGAAGTGTATGGCTTCATGAGGTAGGTTCTGCGGGAGAAGGCATCATCCCCCACAATGAAGTAAGGCACATCTTGCGTGTCGTTGGGCAGGGGGTCTGGATCTGGGAAGCCCACGATGAGGTTGCCTTCCAGCCCCTCCTTGAGGTGACTGGCGTTGTATATTTGGGCATCTGAAGATGAGCCGTAGCCTGAAGCATCGATGTACATGAACTTGTCATCAGCATCGACCATGGCGAAGAGGATGGTGCTGAAGAAGCCCTTGTAGTTGAAATAAATGGACCCCGACTTGGCTGGAGCTTTGCAGGCCACATGCTTGCCATCGATGGCTCCAACGGTGTGGGGGAAGTTCCACCTCTGATACCACTGCTCTGCAACTTTCTTCCATCCTTCTTCAGTGGAGGGGCACTGGAGGAGCTCTTGTAGGTATTCTTCAATAATGGCCTGCACCACTTCTCTGACCACAATGCTGATGGTGTTGTGTGGCACCCTCCACCCGTACTGCATGCTTTTGTAGGTGGTCCCTGAGGCCAGGTGGCGTAGAGTGAGTGCCACCTTGAGCCCAGGGTCCAGGCTGGGCTGGAAGTTAGTGTTTGCCTTGGTCAACCTGGGTGTCAGCCGCTGCACAACTTTGTCAAACATGGCTGGAGGCATCCTCATGAAGTTCTGGAATGCCCGAGTGTCTTCGTTCCTGAGCTCCACCATCAGCTTGTTGTACAGTCCATACTCTGCTCTTCTCCCAATCCATTTTTGGACCCAGACGCTTCTTGGCCGCCTCTTTTTCTTCCCATAGTAGAGTTCACAGAGCCTGTAGATGACTTCGTACTGTTGCAAAAGGATGGTGGCTGCCAAAAGGACTGTGGTACGATCCACAGTGGACATGACTGGATGCTGTGGAAGAGCAAGAGTCAGATGAAGACTGCAGAGGTCTGCACAGGTGGGCTGCTGGTCTGAAAGTGAGATGCAGATGAGTTGCTCCCCCCTTTTTATAGGCAGTATAGGTGTCCCTTTGCATCCTCTAGGCATCCTCTAGACATTCTTAATATCCGAGATAGATCCCCTCTGCGAACGTTTTTTCCGCTTTAAACGCTTTGTTTCCGTGCTGCATCCGTTCTGCATCCATTCTGCATCTGTTCCATGTCCGTTCCGCTTCCTCCCTGAGTCCGGGCGGATGCGAGTTGCGCAGATGCGCAGCGGACGCCAAGCAGATATAGCGGATGTGTAACGGATGCGTAGCGGATGCATAATGGATGCGTAGCGGATGAGTAGCAGATGCAGAATGGATGAACTGGATACATTTTCCGCGCAAAAGTGTTAGACAGCCCAAAACTTTTGGAGCAGATGAAACATCCATAAACAGATGCTGGACGGATCGAGAGGAAGCCAAACGGAGGCAGTGAGTACAGAACGCATACATCACGTTAACCAATGGATGGCAAGGTTTTTTCTCCATTTTACATCCTCTGCATCCGTTGGTTCAGTGTGACATGGGCTTAAGGTGGAACTAGAAATCCCAGTCTCCTGGTGAAGTCACCGAGCCCACTTTCATTCCTAAAACAGAATCTCAATCTCAAAAAGGCAACTGGACTTTCTTTGAATTTTTTTCTCTGAAAACTTTTTGCTTCAAGAACTAAAGAAGCTTCTTGGATGAGAAGCAAAACGTTTTCAAAAGAAAAAAAAACCAAGAAAGTCCACTTGTTTTTTGGGAAAGTACCTTTGGGAGAACAAAGATCTGGATTAGATTGAGAATCTCCATAGACAACTCACAATCTTCCACTTTTAAGCCTGGTGTCTTAACCACTAAACCAATCTGACTCTCAGTTATTCTCTTGAGGGTATCTATGAGGAGAATTGTGTCAAAAATGTCATAATGGCAGCTACAAACACATGATGGAAGCCCTACCCATTTGACATGGAGCATGGCTTTGATTGTACCATCACAACTGACGTCTTGATTTTTTGACCTTCTAAATGCCCCTTACATTTACATTAACAACAACAGAATAACAGAGTTGGAAGTGACCTTGTAGGTCATCTAGTCCAACCCCCCACCCAAGCAGGAGAACCTACATCATTTCTGACAGATGCCAGTCCAATCTCTTCTTGAAAGCTTCCAGTAATGAGGTTCTCACAACTTCTGAAGGCCAGCTGTTCCATTGGTTGACTGCTCTCACTGTCAGAAAGTTTCTCCTTATTTCCAGGTTGAATCTCTCCTTGTTCAGTTTCCATCCATTGTTCCTTGTCTGGCCTTTAGATGCTTTAGAAAACAGCTTGACCCCTTCCTCTTCTCTGTGGCAGCCCCTCAAATATTGGAAGATGCTATCATGTCTCCCCTGGTCCTTCTCTTCCCTAGACTAGCCAGGCCCAGTTCCTGCAACCGTTCTTCATATGTTTTATTCTCCAGTCCCCTAATCCTCTTTGCTGTTCTTCTCTGGCCTTTTTCCAGAGTCTCAACATAATTTTATAGTGGGGTGACCAAAACTAGATGCAGTACTCTCAGTGTCATCTTACTAATGCTTTATAGAGTTGTCTTACTACCTCACAGGATCTCATTTGAATCCCTTTGTTCATGCAACTTCGGATTGCATTGGCTTTTTTGACTGCAGATGCTTATATTTAACTGGTTGTCCACTAAGACTTCAAGAACCCTCTCATAATTATTGCTATTAATAATTTTAATATTAAAATTATGGTTTCCCCCAATTTATATGTGCACCTTTGGGGGTGTTTTTTGCCTCCCCCCAGCTCACAACTAAACAACAGAAATAAGGAGGGGGGATGGGAAAATATTGGAATGCAAGGGAGGTTTGGGTGGGAGTTGTGGAATGCAAGGGAACCTACTGTAGCCTGGAAATGTCCCTATGCTCCAAGGTCAAACAATGGGAAAGCTCCAAAGAGCTCAAACTGTTTCCCAAAACAAAATGAATGCAATTGGTGGACAATTGACCAGAGGGGAAAGGAGGATTTTACCTATGCTGTTTTATGTGCAAAAACTTCAGAACTGTCTTTATTTCTTCTGTGCCAAGGTCGAATTCTCAGTAAAGCTACACTCTTGATCAAATAATATCCCAGGAATTTCTTTTGCTGCATTTACCAATGGGATGGTTGATAATTTGTCTCTCTTACGCACCTATCTTCTTTAAACTGCTGTTATTACTACCATGCAGGAAAGTCCTGGGTTTGTTTTGTTGTTGCTGCTGCTGCTGTTGCTGCTGCTGTTCTTGCTCCTTGTCAAGAGAAAAAGGCTCTTTCAAAATAGTTTTCTACAGAGGACAGAATTTGAGAAGAAGGATTGTAGGTGAGGTCCCTACATCTATTGAATGGCAAGGTAACTGAGAGGCAGATGGGCAAAAGTCTTCTCTTGCATTGTACAGGTACACCTCCTATCCCAGGAGTTGGCAGCATCCCATGGTTTCCTTTTTTAAATTAAGTTTTTTATTAAATTTCATTATAAAATAAGAATACAACACACACACATACACACACATACCCCTAAATTAGAAAACTAAGAGAAAGAAAGAGAAAACTTTGGAGTCCTTGCTACTCTCTGAACTTGGCTGTTTTCTTGCAGATATTTCATTACCTGACTAGATAGCATTATCAGTGCTAGAAGGGAGTGGGGTTTAGTCTCTGTTTACAAACAGTGGCTTTTCCTGTCAGTATTGGTGTGTTATGGGATATATAATGTGTGTTATATATGTGTGTTATGGTGGTATGGGAGTGTTCTTGATGGTTCCTTGATTAGGCTGTTATTTACTTGCAAATTAAGCTAACTATATACATTCCAGGATAATTTTTGTAGGGTTGATCATTGTTGTCTACTGTTTGAATTGTCTGCTTGTCTGAGCTGTCTTGATTGGGACATAGTTTACTTCGTGGCAGGGGTGCAATTTAACAAGTGTAACAACCAATTTGGTGAGTGTGTGCTTTGCATGTGCATGTGCATGAAATGTGTGCTTTGCGCACACTGAGACCACTTGCTACTGACCTTCTCCAGCAATCTCTGTGTGTTAAACAGCTGATGCACAGCAATCCGTTGTGCTGCACAAATCAGCTGAGCTTGAAAACCAGAATATAAAGCACAGAATAGAGCCGGGGTAGGTGGGTGGGCCCAACAGTTTATCATCAGAGCGAACTGGTTCATTCACAGCTGATCCTCAGAGTTAACCGGTAGAATCCCAACACTGCTTCTTGGCTGTTGGTCAAGTACAGAGGTGATATTCAGCAGTTTCTGACCAGTTCTAGAGAACCGGTAGCAGAAACTTTGACCACGTCTGACTGACTCTGCCCCCATCTCTTTTCTGCCTCCCAAGTCCCAGCTGATTGGCTTGGTCTTGTTTTGTTGCCCTGCACAGGAGAACGGAACTAGAAAGCAGGTAAAGCCCATGTCACACTGCACCAACGGATGGAAAGAGGATGTAAAACGGAGACAAACGCTTGCCATACGTTGGTTAACACGATGCATCCGTTCTGTACTCACTGCGTGCGTGATTCATACGTTCTATCCATTCCAGCATCCGTCTACTGAGATTTCATCCACTCAAAATGTTTTGAGCTGCACAAAACTTTTTGAGCAGATGAACTTTCTGCAGCGTCCGTTCTACATCCGCGACACATATGGGGAACAAACATTCTACATCCGTCACACGTCCGCTGTATCCATTCGGCATCTGCTGCACATCCACGCAACTTGCATCCGCTGCAGTGGAAAATGGAAAGAGGGAGGAAGTGAAACGGACGCGGAACGTCCATGCAGCGTAAGTAGCACGGAAATGGAAAGGATGTAAGCGGATGCAGCTCGCATATAAAGCATTATAACGGAAAAAACATTCGTATAGGGGACGTATCTCGGATATTTAGGATGTCTGGAGGATGTCTAGAGGATGCGGAAGGACACCTACCAGAAAACCTATATTTCCTATAAAAAGGGGGAGGAAATCACCTGGATCTCACTTTCAGTCCAGCAACCCTGGTGTGCAGACCTTTTCAGCCTTGCTCTTGCTCTTGCTCTTGCTCTTCCACAGCATCCAGTCATCTCCACCATGGATCGTCGCACACTCCTTTTGATAGCCGCCATCATTCTACAACAGTGCGAAGCCCTCTACAGGCTCTTTCACCTGTTCTACGCAAGGAAAAGGAGGCGTCCAAGAAGTGTGTGGGTCCGAAGATGGATCGTGAGAAGAGCCGAGTACGGACTGTATGACAAGCTGATGGTGGAGCTGAGGAATGAAGACCCTCGTGCATTCCAGCACTTCATGAGGATGCCACCAGCCATGTTTCATGAAGTTGTGGAGCGGCTGAGACCCAGGTTGACCAAGGCAAACACCAACTTCCAGCCCAGCCTGGAACCTGGACTGAAGGTGGCACTGACTCTGTACCACCTGGCCTCCGGGACCACATACAGGAACATGCAGTGCACCTGGAGGGTGCCACACAACATGATCAGCATTGTGGTCAGAGAAGTGTTGCAGGCCATCATTGAAGAATACCTGGAGGACCTCCTCCAGAGCCCTCCACTGAAGAAGGCTGGAAGAAAGTTGCAGAGCAGTGGTATCAGAAGTGGAACTTCCCCCACACCGTTGGAGCCATAGATGGGAAGCACGTGGCCTGCAAAGCTCCAGCCAACTCAGGGTCCACTTATCACAACTACAAGGGCTTCTTCAGCATCATTCGCTTTGTTATGGTTGATGCTGACTTCAAGTTCATGTACATCGATGCTTCAGGCAACGGGTCAGCTTCAGATGCCCAGGTATACAACGCCAGTGACCTCAAGGAGGGGCTGGAACGGAACCTCATCATGGGCTTCCCAGATCCTGACCCCCTGCCCAATGACACACAAGATGTGCCCTACTTCATCATGGGAGATGACGCCTTCTCCCTCAGAACCTACCTCATAAAGCCCTACACTTCCAGATGCCTCAGCCGTGAAGAGAGGATCTTCAACTACAGGCTGTCCAGGGCAAGACGGGTGGTGGAGAATGCCTTAGGCATCCTGGCCAACAGGTTCCAGGTACTTCTCAACACCATGCAGCATCGCTCAGAGACCGTGAGGAACATCGTGGAAGCTTGCTGCATCCTGTACAATCTCATGCGCACCCGCTACCCAGTGTTGCAGAACAGGCTCGTGGACAGCCAACAAGGCAATGGGGACATGGAACCTGGTGAATGGAGGCAAGGACTAAACCTGATAAACACTGTGGATGTGCCAGGCCCCAACAGAGATTCACATGAAGGGAAGAAGCAGCACAATCTCCTGAAACACTGGTGCAATTCCTCAGCTGGAGCAGTGGAGTGGCAAGACAGGATGGTAGATGCTTAATGGATGCTTCCTTCAGCCTGTCTCATCACACTGATGAGATTGTGCCATGTATGTTGAGTGGCCCTACAATGAACAGGGCATTTAATAAAGAGTTGTGTTTATGTTGAAATGTGTGGATGAATGATTAAATTGTTATTGATAATAAAGGGCCATAGGTGTGGCACCTGGGAGGGTGGACCATACAGTCCCGCTATGCTTGCACTGGAGGCTTATCTATCCCACAGCTATTACCCATCCCACAGCTATTACCCATCCCACAGGTATCCCTGCCCATTCCACAGCTATCCTTACCCATCACACAAGCATGCAAAGGCTTAAACTATTTCTAAAAGTTTCCACCAAGACTTTATTTACTAAAAGAACTGAACCAAGTGTGTGAAGCAAAGATAACCTTTATTAATAACAAACTGTAAAAGCAAAATGACCCAAGTAAAGTGTCCCAAGCAAAGATAAAGTCAACAGGTAAAAACCCAGTCTCTGGCACTCTTTTCAGTCACTCTGAGGCGTGCCCATGGTCTCAGGGGTGAAGGGTACAGGTGCTATGGAGGTGGCAGTGGCTGGAGTGCTGGTCTGAGGCGCCATTGGGGTGCCTGGCCCCGAGAGGACAACAGGGGATGGTGTGTGCAGGAAGCTCTCAGAGAGCTGGCTCATTCCCGTGATGTTGAGAGTCCCTTCCTCCATGACATGGGATGTCAGTCCCAAGACTGATGACAGATGTTCTGAGGCTGGGCTTGGCTGTGGGGTGGAGGAAGGAGGAGTGTAGTGGGGCTGTCTGGTCTGCAGGTGAGTGAGGTGAGGCGTGGTGGCATCTGTGGTGTCGGTGGCATCTGTGGTGTCAGTGGCATCTGTGGTGTCGGTGGCATCTGTGGCGTCAGTGGCATCTGTGGCGTCTGTGGCATCGGTGGTATTGGTGTTATCTGTGGCACCTGTGGTGTGCGATGTATCTGTGCCTGAACTGGGAAGGGCTGCCTGTGCTGCTGGAACTCCTGGTAGCCATAGCCTTGGTAGGTGAGGGGCTGTTGAAAGCCTTGGAAGGGCTGTGACATCACCTGCGGTGGAGGAGCAGACCTGGACTGGGTCAGAGCAGGTTCAGCTGGGCCTGGAGCATGGTGCAAAAGACCTGTGATCCTCTCCTTGATCACCTGGTATTGGGCTTCGGGGATTTCCATGAGGGTCTGGTTCACGTAGGTGAGGAAGGGCTTTATGTTCGAGGATGGTATGTCGAAGTGTACCAGCTGAGAGAGGAGATCTACGCTGCTCTTGATGGTGTCCCTGATCTCCAAGAGGACAGTGTGGCTCTGCCCCTCCGGTCTGCTTCTCTGCCTGCTTTCTGTGGAGGTGGGGATGGGGGTGGGTGTCGGTTGGTCTCTGGTGGCAGCAGCCTCTTCTTGCTCGAACTGCATCAGTGGGTCCTCCATGTGCTCCGGCATGGGTAGTACAGCTGTCGGGGGGGTCTCTGTCGTGGGGCGCTCAAAGATACCTGCCTGGACACAGGAGCTGACTCTTGGCCAGAAGAGGACTGGCTCTCTGTGGGCTGCCTGAGAGGGGCTGCTCCTCGGTGGCGGATCTCACCCTCCAAGAAGCTGCACAAGCTCCCCGTCGGTGAGCTTGACCACAGCCTGGCCAGATTTTTTCAGGTGCAGCTTCCCGTACCAGGTGTGCATGTATTTCCAGCACCCCAGGAGGACATCCGATGTGTAGCCCAGGCTCTCTGCCTTCTCTCTCCAAGCCGCCTGCTTCCGCTTGGTGTCTCAATAAAGTCTGTGTCCCTTCCTCCAGAGGTACTCGTTCTCCCTCAGCCATTCGAGCACCTCCTCCTTATGTTCCTCTGCAATGGAGTACTGTCTCCTCTCCCTATCGCGTGATTGCCTCTTCCTCCCTCTGGCAGGGCCTTCTGGGCCCTCATCAGCAGGACTTTGAGGTTCTAGGGGCTGGTCCACCACACCACCACCACCACCAGCAGCAGCAGCAGCACCACCACCACCACCAGCAGCAGCAGCAGCACCAGCAGAAGCACCAGCACCAGCAGAGTCAGCACCAGCAGCAAAAGAAGCAGCAGAAGCAGAGTCAACGCCAGGGGATGGGATGGTGGTCCTGTCCTTCTTGCCAGGGCTGGCAGGAGTAGGCACAGGCTTCCTCTTCTTCCCCATGGTTGTTGGCTGAAGATGTGTCTGGAAGCATGTCTTTCCTCTGAATGGTGACCTGTTTGCAAGCTGCTTCCCTTTATATCTGCGGGGCTGATGCAATGCATCCTCCCCGCATGCGCAGTGAACGCTTTGCATCCACTAGGCATCTGCTAGGCATCTGCTATGCATCCGCTAGGCGTCTGTGATGCATCCGCTGTAACCGCTCGGCATCCGCTCGGCATCTGCTCGGCATCCGCTCCTTCCGCTGCGCATCCGCTTCGCTGTGCTCCCCCGGAAGTCCTGCGGATGTGTCATCCGCTTCCATCCGCTTCCATCTGCTAGGCTTTCATTGAGCATCCACTTAACATCCTCGCTACATCCTCCCCCCGTCTGTTCCTTTCCATTGTTGTCCGCTCTGTTTGTGCAAATTTGGGGCACTTTTGAGAGCGGATAACAACGGATGGAAAATTTGCTCGTCCGCTGTGTCCTTTTTACATTCGTTTTGCATCCATCGGCCGATGTGACCTAGCGTTTAGTGGGGTGGAGAGGGAATGGGGATTTTATAATGTCCTTCCCCAGAGTGGGGTGGGAATGGAGATTTTGCGGTGTCCATCCTCTGCCATGCCCACTAAGCCACACCCATAGAACTAGTAGTAAAAGAATTTGAATCCCACCACTGGTCAAGTATCAATCTTGGTGTTAATCTCCTATTAGCTGAGTATTGATTACTGACAAGGAGATGTTTTGGTGTCTGGTTTTCCTTTTTGGCTTTTTTATTGTCTCTTTTAAATGGCATGTAGGTGTTTCCTATCACTATGTGCCTGTCGGTGGCTGACACGTGAACCAGACAGTTCCGCCAAGAGGTAGCCAAGTGGAACAGGACTTGGGGAAAGTCCAAGTAGCAGCTGAGAGGGGTTGGATTCAGTGCCATGGAGAGCAACCCTTCCCTCAAATCATAGAGAAATCACTCCCTCACAAACCCAAAGAATTAATTCATATTTATTGCTAAAGTGGGTTTTGGGTTTTACCAAACCCATGAGGTAGACCTGATTTGGAAATCAGCTCCACAGGAAGGCTAAAACTATTTTTCTTGAGATTGTCTCTAATAACAGAATATTTTTTGTGACAGCCTTTCTGTGACAAATGCAGGATTTGTGCACTGATGACCAAAGTGTTTGCCATTGGTTTTCTGCACAACCATCTTCCAAAACCTTTTCAGTCCAAAAAACAGCCATTCCAAGCTACGCATTCCAGGCTATGCATTCTCTCTTAGCTTTTTAAATTACTTGTAAATGTCCAATTCCTTTTTTCCCCTTTTTGTGTAGGTGCTAAAAGTCTCTTGTATATTAAATGGCAAGAACAAGAGGCTGAATTAAAAAAAAAAAAAAACAGGCTCAGGACCAGCTTGGTAATTCTTTGATTGGGGTATTGTCTACTGCTTGATTGTTAGTCTGGTATTAGTCCTGGGGTTAATTTCTGCTTATCTGGGGGTTGATTGCTGGCAAGGTGGAATTGAGGGGGAATAAAAGCCCAGAGAGAGAGAGAAAGAGAGAACACGAAAGATAATGTCCAGCTTTTTTCAACATTTCAAATTTTTCTATCATAACAAAATCATGCTAATTCTCAAAACTTAAACTCAAAGTTTCATCCTTTATTGGATTTCAAGGACAAAGTGCAGAAGCAGTTTTTAAGTAGAAAGAAAGCTTGATAAACTCTTCTCCTTAATTAAAACAGCCAGTTTCGCTGTCTCAGCTGACTCTGTCACCTTTGCCATCCATTCTCCCATTATGGGAATTAATGTGTTTTGCCATCTTTATGCATCTAAGATTTCTCCATTGTCATGGCAATATACCAGAAGATAGGTTCAGAATCCAGATGGATGTTGACAGGAAGGGAAGGGAGGGAGGGAGGGAGAAATGAAGGGAGGGACAGAGGAGGGAGGGAGAGAAGGAAGGAAGGAGAGGAAAGGAGGAAAGAGGGAGGGTGGGGAGGGAGGGAAGAGGAGGGAGGGAGGGAGTAAAGAAGGAAGGATGAAAGGGAGGGAGGAAGGAAGAAGACAGGGAGGGATGGGGAAGGAAGGAAGGAAGGAGGAGAGGTGGGAAGAAGGGACGAAGGGAGAAGGAGGGAGGAAGAAAAGAAGAAGGGAGGGAA
>BLBF01000069.1:6651825-6684700 GCA_015471245.1 Laticauda colubrina
GGAAGGAAGGGAGGAAGAAATGAAGGGAGGGACAGAGGAGGGAGGGAGGGAGGGAAGAAAGGAGGAGAGAAAGGGAGGAGAGAGGGAGGAGGGAGGGAAGGAAGGAGGGAGGAAGAGAGGGAGGGGAGGGAGAAAGGAGTGAAGGAATGGAAGAGAAGGAAGGGAGGGAGGAAATGAAGAAGGAAAGATGAAAGGGAAGGAGGGAGGAAGAAAGCAGGGAGGGATGGGGAAGGAAGGAGGGAGGGTGGGAAGGAGAGAGGGATGGAGAAGGAGGGAGGGAGGAAGGAAGGATGAAGGGAGGGAGGGATGAGGGAAGGAGGGAGAGAGGGAAGGAGGAAAGGAAGGAAAATGGACAGGAAGCATACTCTATTATTTTTACTAGTCCCGCCAGATGTATTTCTTTGATATGTGGGACCTGCCTTCCTGCACTTGTGGCCAGGTACACATAATTGAGAGAGGGGTCTATCAAATAACTTGGTCCCATTCTATTTGGTTCCATTCCATCCTACTGATATCCTGTCCACTAACTGACACTCAAAAAGTTTCACCATGGATTCCCACAATGTTTGGTCAACGTGAACATCAACTTGGCCTCTGCAACAGTGCGACCAAAAATCTCCCCAACGTTTCTACTTGTGCCACTTTCGCCTTGAGATTTTTGACTGCACTCCATGGACGCTTGTTGTGTCATTGTACACTTGTGATTCTCGATGGCGCAGTGGTTAAACTGTAGAATTGCAGGCTTACTCTGAGCACAGCCAGGAGTTCGATCCTGATGGACTCAGAGTTGATTTAGTCTTCAATCCCTCCCAGTCAGCAAAATGAGGACCCAAATTGTTGGGGTCAACATGCTGATTCTATAAACCACTCAGAGGGCACTATAACGGTACTAGGGGGCAATATATAAACCTAAATGCTAATGTTATTGCTCTTGAGGAGCCGTGGTGGCCCAGTGGTTAGAATCAGGGGTGAGATTCTACCGATTCATTCCAGTTTGGGCGAACCGGTAGCTCCAAAGATCAACTGGGAGCAAACCAGTTCACTCTGAAGATCAAGGTGTTTCCTTCTTCCCCGCCACTGATCAGCTGTTTTCCAAAGATCCCCCCCCCTCACTGTTGTGGCTTCCCTGAGGCCAGTAGGCAAAAAAAGAAAAAAGAAAACTAAGTCCACCCAGTCACATGACCACCTGGCCACACCCACAGAACTGGTAGTTTAAAAATTTGCATCCCACCCCTGGTTAGAATTCAGCATTGCAGGCTAATTCTGCCCACTGCCAGGTGTTCAATCCTTACTGACTCATGGTTAACTCAGCCTTCCATCTTTCTGGGGTCGGTAAAATGATGTCCCAGAGTCTTAGGGGCAATGTGCTGACTCTGTAAATTGTTTAGAGAGGGCTGTAAAGCTCTAGGAGACAGTATATACATCTAAGTCAGGGGTGTCAAACTCAATTTCATTGAGGGCAACATCAGGGCTGTGGTTGACCTCAGGGGGGCAGCTGGGCATGGCAGACTGGGTGGGTGTGGCCAACTTCATGTTAGGTGGGTGTGGCCAGCTTGATGCCACTCCCCAAACTGCTGGCATGTTTCCTCTTCATATTGGGTAGACTGGACCGAAGCGACGCAAGCCAGCCAACCCCTTGCATTTTCCAGGATGGCCCCATAGACTGGATCCGAGCACATCAGGCCATGAGTTTCACAACTGTAGAGTTGTAATTGCAGGAATGTTCCAATCTTGGATGGCAAACCTCAGATAAAGAATATTTCCAAGCAAATACAACTCAGGCAAACAAAGTCACTAATCTGAAGGAGGATTAGAGAGGGGAAGTAAACATATGTTAGACTTTAACTAGAGATAATTAATTGTATGGATTATTGTGCTGAACTGTAATGAAAGTTAAGCAGTAACCAAAGTTAACCAATGAAGGAGGATAACTAAAAATGTGTATAAATGCAAGACTATACTCCAATAAAGATCATCATGATTCAGTTGTTCATGATCGAACAACTCGACTGCCTCGTCATTACAAGTGGTGCATGAACAGGGACCCTCTTACTTTGTCCAGCAAGGATTTGGTGCACCTTCAACCCTTTGTGGTTTCTTCAACCTTTTGGTTTCTGTAAGTATGGAGTCTTCGCTTTCTAAGGAACAAAAGAAGCACGTAGGTGAATTAGGCGATATGTTGAAGAAGAAGAATACTGAGGTACCACGGAGAAATCTCTTAAGGCTGGTCCAGGAGATTGCAGCTCAGTGCCTATGGTACCCAGGAAAGGGGTCTTTAAAATTAACTGATTGGGAACGTATTGGGAAAACATTGCATACTGAACCTCAAGCAAAAATAGAAGTTTTGCAGGTGTGGCATTTATGTAGGCATGCAATTGAATAATTTGGTCACAATGAACTTTCTCTTTTAACACCTCCACCTTCACGTTATACTAATGCTGTCATTTGTCCCCCTTCTTCACCTGAATATATGCCTTTAATTCCCTCAGCTCCTGCAGATACAGGGCAAAAGCCTCCTGACTATTTGAACAATAGAGTCTTCTTTTCAGAAAATGGTAGAGACTTGTAAAAGGGATGCCTCTGTCTCAGGAACAGAGCTTGCAGAATTACTGTCTGTTTGTCCAGTACAATATCATCCTGGTCAGGGGCCACAGCTTGGACTGCAAGTAGCAGAATGGGAGGGTCTGCCTTATCAGATCTTAAGAGAGTTTTAAAAGGTAGTTACAGACAATGAGAGTGGCAACCACCCAGAATCCAAAGCGTGCCTTTCCCATCACTCTAACTCCTCCAGCAGTCTCTCTCACTCCTCCCCAGCCACAGCTGGTAGCGCTGTGATCGATTTAATCACTCAAGAGGAAATTGAGTTTAAATTTCCCATGGAAGTGAAAATAGTTCCATCTCAATTTAAAGGTCCTCTTCCATCGGGATCAGTTGGCTTAATTTTGCCTCGTTCTTCTGCACACAAAAAGGGCTATTTTGTTGTGCCTGGGGTATTAGATTCAGATTACACTGGTATCCTCATGATTCAGATTTGGGTGAATCTTCCTCAAGTTCTTCCGTGTAATTCTTCTGTTGCTCAACTGCTTCTTCTTCTATATGAAATTCCATCTCCTGGTATATGTAATCGTGGGGATGCAGGATTTGGATCAACTTCTTTATCTGTAGGCTTACATCAGCTGAACTCCTCTCGTCCTTTGTTAACACTCTTCCTTAATAAACAACCATTTCAAGGGTTATTGGATACTGGAGCCGATGTTACTGTCATCTCCTCTTTACAGTGGCCAGTACAGTGGCCAAAAATGACAGTTTCTTCATTGTGGGGGATAGGAGGCTCTACAGCTGCTTGGCAGAATGTTCAAGAAATTAATGTTACAACATCTGCTGGCAACTCCTTTTTCCAACAACCATACATTCTAGATATTCATACTAATATTTGGGGCCGTGATATCCTTTCTCTTCTTAATGCCCATTTGATTCTTGATGATGGCTCTTCCTCTTAAATGGCTCTGTTCTACGCCGGTTTGGGTGGAACAATGGCCATTATCAAGGATAAAACTTGCTGTTTTACAACAATTGGTTCAAGAAAAATTGGCTGCTGGTCATATAGAACCTTCTACTAGTCCTTGGAATACTCCTGTTTTTGTTATAAAAAAGAAAAATGGAAAATGGCGTTTCCTTCATGAAATAAATGTATCCAACCCATGGATCCTTCACAATGCAGTCTACCAAATCCTAACTTAATTCCTAATTTTTATAAATTATTGGTAGTTGATCTTAAAGATTGCTTTTTTACTATACCTTTGCAGCCTCCAGACAAAGAAAAATTTGCATTTACTGTCCTAGTTTTTAATAATAGCATGTCCACAAAACAATATCATTGGTGAGTGTTGCCTCAGGGAATGCTTTATTCCTCTACACTTTGTCAATATTTCGTGGATAATGCCCTTCAACCCTTTCAGAATAAATTTCCTTCCTATTTAGTCTATCATTATATGGATGATATATTGATAGCAGCCCCAGATTTTGATGAATCTACGTTGTTAAAAGAGTTAATGGATATTGTGGCACAACTGGGATTGTAGATAGCCTTAGACAAAATTCAAAAGGTAGAACCTTTTACCTACTTAGGACATTGAATGTTGCACAATTCCTCCATTCCAATTCTTCCTGAATTACAAGTACAGAAATCATATACATTAGTACAATGGCAAAAATTACTTGGCATTATTAATTGGGCACGCCCATTCTTCTACACTACAACTGGTGATATGTTGTCCTTATTTCAGTCTCTGAAGGGAGCACAATCACCACGAGATTTAATTGTGTTAACTAATCTTCAAAATACATGCCTTCAAGAAATATTGAATAAGTTTAAGCATCAATATGTGGACAGGATAACATCCTTAACAATAAGACTTTGCTTAGCTATTCTTCCCACTACACCCTTACCCATGGGATGTCTTTATTCTAATGCATCCCCGCAAGCAGTCAACATTCATGAATGGATTAATTTGTCAGCTCTCTGCCTAGAAACATTATCCTTATCAATCAGCATTAGAGGATTTGATTATTAAAGGTCGTAAATGAGCCTTACATCTTACAGGACAGGATCTCATTAGCATAGCTTTCACTCATACAAAAGTTGAACATGAGCATTTGATGATGATTTCAGAATCATATCAGATAGCCTTTTCTCAATATGTGGGAAACTTGTTGTATTCTTTACCAAGGATCCTAGAATAGTGGTTACTACTACTTTAAATCCGGCCTTCTCAGTTTAAAATTGACAACGGCCCCGCTTATATTAGTAAGGAATTTCAAACCTTTTGTCAGAAATGGAATATTACTTTAGTGCACGGAATTCCTTACAACTCTCAGAGTCAAGCTATAGTTGAGTGAGCTCATCGTACTTTTAAGGCATTGCTTCAGAAACAATTACAAACTGAGTCTGGCCCTTACCATCTGCGAAAGATTCAAAATCTCATTGCTGTAGCATTATATACTTGGAATTATTTAACCTTTTTAGATTTTCTTGCAGACTCACCTGTTAATTTGCATTTTCGAACTGCTGAATCTTTAGCAAGGCCTTTGGTAAAATATCGCCAAGCTCCAGATCCAACCTGGAAAGGCCCTACACTGCTGATCATCTGGGGTCGTAGTTACGCAGCCGTGGAAGATCCTTTTACTCGACAAGCAGTGTGGGTTCCAGCGCACTGTGTTCGTCCATATCGTGGCATGGCATCAGGGCCTTCACAACCCGATTCCAGATTTCAATTTCATCTGAACACAGAAGTCTGTCTTCCAAGGTTGACGCACCCGCAACCCATCACTTGGGACCAGGTTAAATCTACTACATATCAAGCTCAACAACAACTGCTGCAGGCCTCATTACCTCAAACTCCTGAAAATCTTGTTGCTGCTGTTTTTGCTATTATTACTGCTAATTCTGTTGCCATTTTACTTTGTATTTTCTTGTTTATGGTTAATGATGTTTCTGCTCAAAATGACACTTCTGTGGTTCATCCTAACCCTAATTTGTGGGTTTGTCATGCCCAATATATGTTTATGACCCATGGCACAAATATTACTTTATACTATGAGCCCCCAATGGCATTTGGTCAAATTTCTTTTGCCCCTAACTTGATCATGTCTTCTACATTTACTGTCTCACAACTACAATCTATTTCACACTCCTGGCTATTTTCTACACCCCCTCTCTTAATCGTTTACAATTGCGATACATTCATAAATCTTTGAATCCTCTATTTAAAATAAAAAATGAGGATATGTAAAGTTGTAATTGCAGGAATGTTCCAATCTTGGATGGCAAACCTCAGATAAAGAATGTTTTCAAGCAAATACAACTTAGGCAAACAAAGTCACTAGTCTAAAAGAGGATTAGAGAGGGGAAGTAAACATATGTTAGACTTTAACTAGAGATAATTAATTGTATGGATTACTGTGCTGAACAGTAACAAAAGTTAAGCAATAACCAAAGTTAACCAATGATGGAGGATAACTAAAAATGTGTACAAATGCAAGACTATACTCCAATAAAGATCATCATGATTCAGTTGTTCATGATCAAACAACTCAACTGCCTCATCATTAACAGACAACCCTGGTCTAAGTGCCATTGCTATACCCCAATTGCAACAGAGTTTGTCTATACCTTTTGTTCTTGAAGGAAAATGTTAAATCGTCACCTAAAGTTCAGAGCTGAGTGTCTGTCCAGAACCGATTAATTTAGGTTGTGTTTTTGTCCACCTTTGATTAACAGATAACAGATAATCAGAGTTGGAAGGGACTTTGTAGGTCATCTAATCCAACCCCCTGCCCAAACAGGAGACCCTACACCATTTTTGATAGATGGCAATCCAATCTCTTCTTGAAAGTCTCCAGTGATGGCACTCCCACAACTTCTGAAGGCAACTTCTGTTCCATTGCTTGATCGTTCTCACTGTCAGAAAGTTTCTCCTTATTTCCAGGTTGAACCTCTCCTTGTTCAGTTTCCATCCATTATTCCTTGTCTGGCCTACAGGCACTTTAGAAAATAGCTTGACCCCTTCCTCTCTTTGGCAGCCCCTCAAATATTGGAAGACTGCTATCATGTCTCCTCTGGTCCTTCTCTTCCCTAGTCTAGCCATGCCCAGTTCCTGTAACCATTCTTGATAATGTTTTAGCCTTCTGTCCCCTAATCATCCTGATTGCTCTTCTCTGCACTCTTTCTAGAGTCTCAACATCATTTTTATAGTGTGGTGACCAAAACTGAGTGCAGTACTCTGCCTGTGGTCTTACTAGGGCTTTATAGAGTGGTATTAGTACCATTAAATTCTGGATCCGTGCATTTTTCTAAATTTTCAGCTAAATGCTGCGAGTTGCACTGGATCCTTTTAGATCACCCAGGGCTCAGCCTTTGTGGTACTTCCTTGTTCCCACTGTGTTCTGCTGTTTCTGAGAATTTCCTAACAAAGGTGAGATGGCAAGCAGTCTAAATTTAATGATACAAAACCAACAAGCAAGGTGTTTCTAATGTATCTTTTTTTCAGCCTTAATTGATTGGGAGTGCTATGGTTAAGAAAAGCTGTTAGGGAAGTAATCTTGAGAACACGTAATTCACGCAATTACACTTACTTGGGGTTTGTAGCGCTGCCTTAAAATGCAATTGTAGCTGTTACTTTTGCTCCGAGATAGCTAATGGCAGTTCAATTGGAGGCAGCATTATTTGCATTATCAGATGAGCATAATAACTCTCCTCCTATGGTAACAATTGTCAAAAAATCTGGATGATTGTTGAAACAATGAATCAGATCAGAACCATTGGTCCTTATGAGTCCCAAAGGTACTTTCTTTTTTTTCTTTTTCAAAAGACAACCAGACTTCCCTATTTTTCCTTGAAGATGTTTTGCTTCTCATCCAAGAAGCTTCTTCAGCTCTGACTGGAGGGTAGGGAATGGAAGGATTTATATTCCTTACAGAGCTGGTCATTTGCATCATTTTAGAGCATAGTTGAGGCCATTGGAGGCTTGTCTTTGTCTTCAGAGTCACTTGAGTGATGCCAATGGTGTGGAGCCTTCTGCAGGATGTGGATGACTGAGAATCTCCATAGATATTTAGCCATGTTCTTTGGGATGATGACACAAATGTTGAGTCTAGAAACAGTGCAGAGAAAAACAACAAAAATGATTAGGGGACTGGAGACTAAAACATATATAGAACAATTTCTGGAATTGGGTATGTCTGGTTTGATAAAAAGAAGGATTAGGCGACTATCTCGGCCCCAAAGAAGAGAGGGAGTCAAGCTATTCTCCAAAGCACCTGAGGGCAGGACAAGAAGCAATGGGTGGAAACTATTCAAGGAGAGAAGCAACCTAGAACTAAGGAGGAATTTTCTGACAGTGAGGACAATTAACCAGTGAAAAAATTTGTCTCCAGAGGTTGTGAATGCTCCAACACTGGAATGTTTTAAAGAAGAAATTGGATAACCGTTTGTCAGAAATGGTATAGGATTTCCTGCCTAAGCAAGGGGCTGGACTTGAAGCCTTAGCAGAAGCAAGAAAACAGACTCCTTGTCATGAAAAACCCTTCTCTTTATTTACCTCTTGTGAATTAATTGCATTCAGCCACCAAAAAGTCCAGACAATAGTCCTTCAAAGAGTTAATGGTAACAACAGATCTTATCAGTTCCTTAAGATAATTGCAAGGCCATGATCTCTCAGTCAAAAGGCTGCAAATTAAGTTCTGGCAAACAGTCTTTGATTTGAGCAAAGTCTCCAGAAATATGAACTATTGTCTCCTATAACAACCACTCCCCTTTCTTTTTATTTATTCCCCAGCCAGGTAGGAGCCATTCAGCATCCACGTATGCTTTGCTTCCTGAGTTTACTCCTTGACCTCTGTTGTTCCCCTCTCCTAACAGCTCTGCACATACCCGCATCTGGAAGAGGCCCCAGCTGTTCCTCCTCCCCACTCATATCAGTCTCCGAAGGCAACTGCCTCTCTGGTGGCTGGATGGCCCTGGCTTTATCTCTGTGTCTGACATAGAGCCTCCATCAGAACTTTCCCCAGACTCCAGAACCAGCCGATGTCTCTCCCCAACCTCCTCATCTTCCGATTATGCTGCCAGTTCAGCTGGAAGCTGGCAGGCCACTACAGCACCAAGGACCACACAGAAATTGCACATTCTTGACTTTTTTGACCTGTGAAAACATAGGATTAAAGTTGATGGCTTTAAGCTAATTTGAAAACTCTGTTTTCTGTCAAGAGCACTTCTTCCTTATCAAGGCAGACCTCTCTACCTGGCTTTCTCACCCTCTGTTAAATTCAGCAACCTCTAAAAAAACAGAAAAGTCATTTCTTTCTTTCTTTCTGTGTTTTGAAACACTCTTGTCTTCACTTGTCCTTTATTGTTCCCCACACCAAAGAGGAGCAAACTGGCAGAGGCTGCATGCTTTCTTCCTCTGAGTTTTAATTTTATTTTACTTTTTTGCATCCATGAAAATAAGGCCTAATTTTTCAAGAATATTTTGGCAGAATTGGCTGCCAAGAGTACAAAGCTTGAAAGAGGGAAGGGATGGAGACCAAGGCTTTCATCTTCAATGTGGGCAAAATGTCCACTGAATGTAAAAGATGCATATTATTAGATGGTGGGCAAGAGAAGAAAGAAAGAGTTTTTAATTCTCCCAGAGCTACAAATTCAATCCTTACAAATTCCAGGGAAAATAATAATTAAAAAAAAAACATTCCAGGGATTGTTCTGAATAATTAACTCAATGATTGTCCCAAAGCTGATTTTCAAAAAGGGAGGGAGGATGGGAAGGAGGGAGGGAGGAAGGAAGGAAGGAACGAAGGAATGAAATAAATCCTTCCATTGTCCACCATTCAGCCAGAACTGAAGAAGCTTCTTGGATGAGAAGTAAAAAACATTTTCAAGGGAAAAAACAAAGTTCACTTGCCTTTTGGAAAAGCACCATTGAGACAATCATGACTTGGATGATTGAGGCTATCCATAGATATTTAAACCAATGTTTGATATTAATCCTATATATATAGAAAATTTGGGCTCAATTGCAGTCAGAACTTGAGGACGATCTCTACCTTATTGGGGAAGCAGTGGTCAAGTACAGAAGCTTGACACTGGATTCAACCAAACTTGGTATCCAAGCAATCTGACTCAGCTCCATTCTCCTGTGCCAGGCAACAAAAGGAGACCCAGCCAATCAGCTGGGACTCAGGAGGCACAGAAGAGATGGGAACGGGGCCAGTCAGAGGTGGTGTTAGGGATAACATTGTTCACCCTAACTGTTTTAGGTGAAATACTAACTATGAATCATAGTTAGTGTATGCAGCTTTAACTGTAAAATAGCAATTGTGGGTGTGGTTATGAAAACCATATAAAAGTAGCAAGGCTACAGCTTGCTCGCTCTCTCTCTGGCTTTGATGATTCCTGATTACTGCTTGGAAGCAAGACTGCATTGCTCGAACGGGAGAGACAACAATGGACTGATTTATGTGAACTGACAATAGGATATTCTACATGGACTTTGCTAACTGAATATCCCTGAATGGACTGACTACATGGTAAATGAATATAGGACTGTTTTTGACTATGCTATAAACTTATACTGGAATAAAATATATTCTTGATAGCACAAGCGTATCTGTTATTTTTACTGTATGTTAATAAACATACAAGCTTAGCTCACTCATTTATCTGTGTGCCTATCTGACTAACGCTGCACATTCTGTTTAGCTTGTCTACCTAACCCTGGTTGGGGAACCCAGGCTTAACAGGTGGCATTTGCTGGTTCTCTGAGCTACTCAAAATTTCCACTACGGGTTCTCCAGAACTGGTCAGAATCTGCTGAATACCACATCTGCTCTGGACCCACTCAATTGTTTTAATGTCCAATATCCAGTGTTGATTCCAGGCACACGAGCTGTATTCAAGAATTGGTCTGGCAAAGGTTTGTTACGCCCTAGTTAGCAATACAATATTATCAGAGAAGAAGCTTCGCAAGATTAGGTTAACAGCTGAAAATGCCTTTCTGACAATGCTATTACAGTGAGTTCTGGGGCTGAGATGAGTACTCCTAGGTCCTTGACAGAGTGAGAATCATCTACAAGATTGTTTCTGCCGAGCTTATATTTGGTGTTCTGATTTTATTTTTATTTTTTTGCTAATGTGCAGGACAGAGCATTTATTCATTGAGCTTTGTAGTTGCCAAATATGCAACCATTCTGACATTGTCAAGGTTGATTTGACTATGTAGGGCAGCAGCATTATTAAATAATTTTACGTCATTGGCGAAGGGGACACAGCTGCTTTTAACATGATCGCATGTTGATGTAAAGCAGAAAGAGTGTGGGTCTGAAAACGCTGCCTTGGAGGCCACCGCTGTTAACTGATTCCGGATTTGATAGGGCCAGGGCTGGGCTGCTGAGGGTTCGCAGGGGTTCGGGAGAGCCCCTATCAAAGATTCTGTGCAGTTCAGAAAACCCCTAAATCCCACTCCTGGCTGGCCCTGCCCACCCTGTCCTGCCCCTCCCAAAAATCCCCACGTGGCCCATTTTGGATGCAGATAAGTACAGGGCACGCACGGAGGCTCGGGGAGGGAGAAAAATGGACCTCCTAGAAGTTCCAGAAGGCCATTAATAGGCCTGTTTCCAGCCCCCAGAGAGCCTCTGGAGGCTGGGGAGGTTATTTTTGCCCTCCCGGAGGCTCAAGGAAAGTGTTCTGACCAAGCTTCATTGAACATAATTAAACACAAACTTGTTTTAAAAGCAAAAGCTATTTTAATGCAACGGGGGGAATTATTTTCATTCACAGCCAAAACCAAACTAAAACAGTTCCCCAACATAAGCACATACCTGTCATTGCTGTGGAATGCTGCCAAAAACAGAAGTATCCAAATTAATTATAAGAGTAGTAGAAAAAAAAAACGACCAGAATATGCAGAGCTTCAAGGAGGACTCAGAATCTATTGACCTGCTTTGCTTCCTGCAAAGCTCTTCATCATGGAGGTCTGACTTTTATCCCTGATAGGAGGGACAATCACCTCCCAGCCTTACTCCAGAGTCGCCCCTTCTGCTTCAGCTGCTCTTGCCTTCTGACAGCTCTGTGCGCACACACGCACTGGGAACAGGCTCCTTGGGATCCTCTGCTTCGCTGCTGCAAAACTCCGAAGGCCACCCTCAGATGGTCCTGGCCCCATCGCTGCATCAGATGCAGGACCCTCATCCGGGTCCTCTCCAGACTCCCTGACTGGTTCCCCTTCTTCCTCAGCGTCCGATGCCTTTGCCATCTGCACCAGCTGCCAGCGAACCACAACAGAAAGCCCCTGGAGCCCAGGGAGGGCAAAAGCACCCCCCTCCCGCCATGGTGCAGGAGGCTGACTAGGCCACACCCACCATGGCTGCACCCAGCCAGCAACCAGATACAGGAGCCCTTGCTAAAATTTTTGAAGCCCATCCCTGGATAGGGCCTTCCCTATTTTGACCATTTGTTGCCTATTGGACAGAAATGTGGCTATCCACTTGTGCAGGGATCCAGAGATGCCGTAAGAACTTAATTTCAACAGTAGTTTGTTGTGCCTATGAATTAGTATGTATCATGAGATAAATAGTTTAAATAACAGAACATGTCATCTGGAAGTATTTTTCCACACTTCTCCACAGGTCTTCACTGCCACCATGTGGTATTTGGACAAAACAAGATGAAACACTCCTGCAAAGTGGTGAGTCCATTCGTTCATATTCAGGAAATATTCCTATTCTGAATATGGATGTGAACACTGCCTTTTTTTTTCAGTCAAAGAAAAACAGATTAGTTATTTTTATTTTCTAGGTGACTGTGTTTTCCCAAATAAGATCTGAAACATCCCAGATGCCTCTCAACTGGTTTGGAAGTCAGAAAAAAATGGTAACTTCAGATTTTATTTATGAATCTATTTATGAATTATGAAAGAGAGAGTTTGGTTTAGTGGTTAAGGCTAGAAAGTAAGAGCTGTGAATTCTAGTCCCGCCTCAGGCATGAAGGCCAGCTGGGTGACTTGGGGCCCATCACCAGGTGGCTGTGAGTTCTAGTTCCAACTGAGGCATGAAAACTGGCTGGGTGACTTTGGCCCAATCACACTCTCTCAGCCCAATTCACAACACAGGGTTGTTGTGGGGAAAATAGAAGGAGGAAAGTGTGCTGGATATTTTTGCCACATTGAATTATTTCTAATTCAAGGCAATAAATAATAAACAAAAAAAATCTGCCAGCCTCAAAACATTTTGTGGAATCTGTTCTTTTCCAAGATTATTCAGAGGAAAAGAAATTGATCTGAACAGTATGGCTGCAATTGCAAAATAGCCAAGACTAAACCATCTTTTGAGTTTGGTTCAGGACCAATGTTTAAAGAGAAGAGAGGCTTCTCTTCTTGGATATATCCAACTGGAGGGTAAATGGCCATCTTTCTTGGTTTCCTGCAATGAGGAGACAGTTAAACTCAGTGGCCTAATTGGCCTGTGTTCATTCCGAATTTCTATCTATTGAAGTGAACACAATCTGGTTTATACATGACAACTGATGATACTACTTAGTTGGGAAATGAAACATCTGCAAGGAAACAGTCAAGCTCAGAGAACACCAAGGATCCCACAGTTCTTCTCCTCCTCCTTCTTTGTCCCCTTCTCTACTCTGCAAAGTTCACTGCCTTCTAGCACTGATACTCTTTCCTAATAGGATCATGAAACATCTGCAGAAAAATAACCAAGTTCAGAGAGTACCAAGTAACTCACAGTCCTCCTCCTCTTCCACCTCCTCTTCCACTTCCTTCTCCTCTTCTTCCACCTTCTCGCAAACTCCACTTCCTTCTAGCACTGATTATGTTATCTGACATGCTGTGGTCCATGGGGCCACGAAGAATTCAGATAAAACTTAAGCCCATGTCACACTGGCCAATGGATGTAAAAAGGACACAGCGGACGAGCAAAATGTTCCATCCATTGTTATCCGCTCTCAAAAGGGGCAAAAATTTGCATAACCAGAGCGGATAACACGGACGCGGGGAGGACGCAGGGCAGATGCAAAGCGGATACGGAACGGAAGCCCAGCGGATGGAAGCGGATGGGAGCGGATGGTGCATCCGCTAGGCTTCTGAGGGGCCTCAGCAAAGCGGACGCGGAATGGATACAGCGGATGCAGAGCGGATGCCAAACGGATAAAGCGGATGCACAGCAGATGCACAGCGGATGCACAGTGGAAGCCTAGCGGATGCCTGGCGTTAATTGCGCATGCGGGAAGGATGCATTGCGTCAGCCCCGCAGATATAACGGAAGCAGGTTGCCATTCAGAGGAAAGACCTGCTGCCGGACACATCGACTGCCTTGCCTGCCCTGCCTGCATGTCTGCCTGCCAGCCTTGCTACCAGCCTTGCTGCCAGCCTCCCTGCCAGCCTTGCTGCCAGCCTCCCTGCCAGCCTTGCTGCCAGCCTTGGTTCCTGCCAGCCTCCCTGCCAGCCAGCAACCCCACAACCATGCGGAAGCACAGCAAGCCTCAGCCATCTGCTGCCAGCCCTGGCAAGAGGGACAGGGCTACCATCCCGCCCCCTGGCCCTCACTCTGGTTCTGCTGGGGCTTCTGCAGCACGGGCTCGCTCTTCTGGGGCTGGCGCTTCTGCTGCTTCTGCTTCTGGAGGGGCTGACGACAAGCACTCCAGCACCAGCCACCTCCACAGCACCTGGACCCTTCACCCCTGGGACTGAGCGACCAAGAGGAGTGCCAGAGACTCATTTTTGTCTTATAGCTTGTTGTTAATAAAGTCTATTTATGATTCACACACTTGCTTCATTTCTTTTTTTTAATAAAGTCTTGGTGGAAACTTTTAGAAATGGTTTAAGCCTTTGCATGCTTGTGGGATGGGTTAAGATAGCAGTGGGATGGGTTGAGATACCTGTGGGATGGGCAGGGATATCTTTGGGATGGGTAATAGCTGTGGGATAGATAAACCTCCAGTGCAAGCATAGTGGGACTGTATGGTCCACCCTCCCAGGTGCCACACCTATGGCCCTTTATTATCAATAATAATGTAATAATCATCCACACATGTCAACACAAACACAACTCTTTATTAAATGCCCTGATCATTGTAGGGCCACTCAACATACATGGCCCAATCTCATCCATGTGATGAGACAGGCTGAAGGAAGCATCCATTAAGCATTTACCATCCTGTCTTGCCACTCCCCTGCTCCAGCTGGGGAGTTGCACCAGTGTTTCAGGAGGTTGCGCTGCTTCTTCGACTCACGTGAGGCTCTGTTGTGGCCTTGCACATCCTGAGTGTCGATCAGGTTTTGCCCTTGCTTCCATTCACCAGGTTCCATGTCCCCATTGCCTTGTTGACGGTCCACAAGCCTGTTCTGCAAGACTGAGTAGCGGGTGCGCATGAGATTGTGGAGGATGTAGCAAGCTTCCACGATCCTCCTTATGGTCTCTGGGCTATGCTGCATGTTGGTGAGAAGTACCTGGAACCTGTTGGCCAGGATGCCAAAGGCGTTCTCCACCACCCGTCTTGCCCTGAACAGCCTGTAGTTGAAGATCCTCTCTTCACGGGTGAGGTATTTGGAGGTGTAGGGCTTTATGAGGTAGGTTCTGAGGGAGAAGGCGTCATCCCCCACGATGAAGTAGGGCACATCTTGTGTGTCATTGGGCAGCGGGTCTGGATCTGGGAAGCCCACCATGAGGTTGCGTTCCAGCCCCTCCTTGAGGTGACTGGCGTTGTATACCTGGGCATCTGAAGATGAGCCGTTGCCTGAAGCATCGATGTACATGAACTTGTAGTCAGCATCGACCATGGCGAAGAGGATGATGCTGAAGAAGCCCTTGTAGTTGTGATAAGTGGACCCCAACTTGGCTGGCGCTTTGCAGGCCACGTGCTTGCCATCTATGGCTCCAACGGTGTGGGGGAAGTTCCACTTCTGATATCACTGCTCTGCAACTTTCTTCCAGCCTTCTTCAGTGGAGGGGCACTGGAGGAGCTCCTCCATGTACTCTTCAATGATGGCCTGCACCACTTCTCTGACAACAAAGCTGATGGTGCTGGGTGGCACCCTCCAGCCATACTGCATGCTCTTGTAGGTGGTCCCTGAGGCCAGGTGGTGCAGAGTGAGTGCCACCTTGAGCCTAGGTTCCAGGCTGGGCCGGAAGGTGGTGTTTGTCTTGGTCAACCTGGGTGTCAGGCGCTGCACAACTTCGTGAAACATGGCTGGAGGCATCCTCATGAAGTTCTGGAACACCCAAGTGTCTTCGCTCCTGAGCTCCACCATCAGCTTGTTGTACAGTCCATCCTCTGCTCTTCTGGTGAACCATCTTTGGACCCAGACTTTTTTTGGGTGCCTCCTTTTCTTCCCGTAGTAGAGTTCACAGAGCCTGTAGATGGTTTCGCACTGTTGCAGAAGGATGGTGGCTGCCGAAAGGACTTTGTCACAATCCACGGTGGACATGACTGGATGCTGTGGAAGAGGAAGAGCCAGATGAAGGCTGCAGAGGTCTGCACCGCTGGGCTGCTGTTCTGAAAGTGAGATGCAGGCGAGTTGCTCCCCCTTTTTATAGGCAGTTTAGGTTTTCCGCTAGGCATCCTCTAGGCATCCTCTAGGCATCCTTAATATCCAAGATAGGTCCCCTCTGCGAACGTTTTTTCCGCTTTAAACGTTTTGTTTCCGTTCTGCATCCGTTCCGCATCCGTTCTGCTTCCTCCCTGCATCCGGGCAGATTCGAGTTGCGCGGATGCGCAGCAGATGCCTAGCGGACATAGCGGATGCGTAACGGATGCGTAACGGATGCATAGTGGATGCGTAGCAGATGCAGAACGGACGAACTGGATACATTTTCCGCGCAAAAGTTTTAGGCAGCCCAAAACTTTTGGAGCGGATGAAACGTCCATAAACGGATGCTGGACGGATAGAGAGGAAGCAAAACGGAGGCAGTGAGTACAGAACGGATACATCCCGTTAACCAACGGATGGCAAGGTTTTTTCTCCATTTTACATCCTCTTTGCATCCGTTGGTTCAGTGTGACATGGGCTGTAGTTACTGAACAAAAACAGGACGGCACTGGCTTCTTTGGCAGCTGTCACACACAACAGGCTCATACTTAAGTGGAATCACTTGTCACCTCAAATCTCTTATCACAAGTCAGTCACTCCAGATGGTGTTTGGCAAATTTAGGAATCCACAGGACACAGACTTTCACTCGGAGAAGCACTAGATTTTTCAGAAATGATGTCTCCAATATTGTCAGCAAGATACCTGGCCTAACAAAGCTTTAGAAATTTTTCTGTTGAAGTGTGCTGATTTAAAAGTGTTAAGTTAAGTAAAAGATGAGTAGCGATTTGGCCCAGAGCTGAATGCTTTTCTAAAAAGGTAATGGGAATGTACTTAGAAAAAAATATTTCACCTATACTTGACTCTTTTCTTTGGAAGATATTTTGCAATGCAACAAAAGGACCAGGTTCTCCCACCATCCCTCTGCATTTAATACTCTTGGATTTCTACAATAACTGTACTGCTGCTATAAGCATGAATTATGAATGAAATTGTAGCAAGGAGATTCGGATTTAAAAGATATAAGGACCAAACATTGCCAAACAAAGCTGTTGAAAATGAATTGTCTTTTTTTCACCGAAGGAACATAATATTGTTCAAGTAATCAGGGCACAAAAACATCTTCAAAATCTTTAGGCACAGAAAGATCTTCAGAAATAAATTCTTTTATAATATCTTCTTGGCTGTCTGTTCTTATTTAGCCAGAAATTTAGAACACATATTGCTGGGAATAATAATGGCATTTCTCTGCAAGCAAGAAGTGAAAGCAATAGAAAATGTAGAAACTAAAGTCATCTGTGATTAATCCAAGCAGACAGAGACCCCTGCCTCACAATATGCCAGATTTAACCATTTGCTCTGACGAAGGCTTCCAGACACCGCAATTAAGCATAAGCTTAAGCCCATGTCGCACAGCACCAACAGATGGAAAGAGGATGTAAAACGGAGAGAAATACTTGCCATCCGTTGGTTAACGCGATTCATCTGTTCTGTACTCACTGCATCTGTTTTTCATACTCTCTATCCATCCAGCATCCGTCTAGTGTGATTTCATCTGCTCAAAAAGTTTTCAGCTACACAAAACTTTTTGAGCGGATAAAGTATCCAATGCGTTCATTATAAATCTGCTACGCATATGGGGAACATCCGTCATACGTCTGTCGTCATCCGTTATGCGTCCGCTATATCCGGTAGGCATCCGCTGTGCATCCGCGCAACTCACATCCGCTCCAGTGGAAAACGGACACAGGGAGGAAGTGAAACGGACGCGGAACGGACACGCAGCGTTAGTAGCACGGACGTAGAAAGGATGAAAGCAGATGCAGCTCGTATAGAAAGCATTAAAACAGAAAAAAAGTTCGTAAAGGGGACATATCTTGGATATTTAGGATGTCTGCAGGATGCCTGGAGGATGCAAAAGGACATCTAGCGGAAAACCTATATTTCCTATAAAAAGGGGGAGAAATCACCTGGATCTCACTTTCAGTCCAGCAGCCCTGCTGTGCAGACCCCTTCAGCCTTGCTCTTGCTCTTGCTCTTCCACAGCATCCAGTCATCTTCAACATGGATCGTCGCACATTTCTTTTGGTAGCCGCCATCGTTCTACAACAGTGCGAAGCCCTCTACAGGCTCTTTCACCTGTTCTATGGGAAGAAAAGGAGGCATCCAAGAAGTGTCTGGGTCTGAAGATGGATCGCGAGAAGAGCCGAGTACGGACTGAACAACAAGCTGATGGTGGAGCTGAGGAACGAAGACACTCGTGCATTCCAGAACTTCATGAGGATTCCGCCAGCCATGTTTGACGAAGTTGTGGAGCGGCTGAGACCCAGGTTGACCAAGGCAAACACCAACTTCCGGCCCAGCCAGGACCCTGGGCTGAAGGTGGCATTGACTCTGCGCCACCTGGCCTCCGGGACCACGTACAGGAGCATGCATGCTGGAGGGTGCCACACAACACCATCAGCATTGTGATCAGAGAAGTGGTGCAGGCCATCATCGAAGAATACCTGGAGGAGCTCCTCCACTGCCTCACCACTGAAGAAGGCTGGAAGAAAGTTGCAGAGCAGTGGTATCAGAAGTAGAACTTTCCCCACACCGTTGGAGCCATAGATGGGAAGCACGTGGCCTGCAAAGCTCCAGTCAAGTCAGGGTTCAATTATTTCAACTACAAGGGCTTCTTCAGCATCATCCTCTTCGCCATGGTCGATGCTGACTACAAGTTCATGTCCATCGATGCTTCAGGCAACGGCTCATCTTCAGATGCCCAGGTATACAATGCCAGTGACCTCAAGGAGGGGCTGGAACGCAACCTCATCATGGGCTTCCCAGATCCAGACCCCCTGCCCAACGACACACAAGATGTGCCCTACTTCATCGTGGGGGATGATGCCTTCTCCCTCAGAACCTACCTCAAGAAGCCCTACACTTCCAGACTCCTCACCCGTGAAGAGAGGATCTTCAACTACAGGCTGTCCAGGGCAAGGCGGGTGGTGGAGAATGCCTTTGGCATCCTGGCCAACAGGTTCCAGGTACTTCTCACCACCATGCAGCATCGCCTAGAGAACGTGAGGAACATCATGGAAGCTTGCTGCATCCTGCACAATCTCATGTGCACCTGCTACCCAGTGTTGCAGAACAGGATCGTGGACCGCCAACAAGGCAATGGGGACATGGAGCCTGGGGAATGGAGGCAAGGGTGAAATCTGACAGATACTGTGGATGTGCAAGGCCCCAACAGAGCTTCACGTGAAGGGAAGGAGCAGCGCAACCTCCTGAAACACTGGTTCAACTCCCCAGCCGGAGCAGTGGAGTGGCAAGACAGGATGGTAGATGCTTCATGGATGCTTCCTTCAGCCTGTCTCATCACACTGATGAGATTGTGCCCTATATGTTGAGTGGCCCTACAATGAACAGGGCATTTAATCAAGAGTTGTGTTTATGTTGAAATGTGTTGATGAATGATTAAATTGTTATTGATAATAAAGGGCCATAGGTGTGGAGATTTATGTATCCCACAGTTATTACCCATCCCACAAGTATCCCTGCCCATCCCACTGCTATCCTTACCCATCCCACAAGCATGCAAAGGCTTAAACCATTTCTAAAAGTTTCCACCAATACTTTATTGGCTAAAAGAACTGAACCAAGTGTGCGAAGCAAAGATAAACTTTATTCATAACAAACTGTAAAAGCAAAATGACCCAAGAAAAGTGTCCCAAGCAAAGATAAAGTCAACAGGTAAAAACCCAGTCTCTGGCATTCTTTTCAGTCACTCTGAGGTGTGCCCATAGTCTCAGGGGTGAAGGGTTCAGGTGCTGTGGAGTTGGCTGCTGCTGGAGTGCTAGTCTGAGGTGCCATTGGGGTGCCTGTCCCCGAGAGGACAACAGGGGATGGTGTGTGGAGGAAGCTCTCAGAGAGCTGGCTCAGTCTTGTGATATTGAGAGCCCCTTCCTCCATGACATGGGTTGTCAGTCCCAGGACTGATGACAGATGTTCTGAGGCCGGGCTTGGCTGTGGGGTGGAGGAAGGAGGAGTGTAGTGGGGCTGTCTGGTTTGCAGGTGAGCGAGGTGAGACGTGGGTGGCATCTGTGCCGTCGGTGGCATCTGTGGCATCGGTGGCATCGGTGGCATCAGTGGCATCGGTGGCGTATGATGTACCTGTGCCTGGACTGGGAAGGGCTGCCTGTGCTGCTGGAACTCCTGGTAGCCGTCGCCTTGGTAGGTGAGGGCCAGTGGAATGCCTTGGAAGGGCTGTGACATCACAGAGGAGCAGACCTGGACTGGGTTGGAGCAGGTTCAGCTGGGCCTGGAGGGTTGTGCAGAAGACCTGTGATTCTTTCCTTTATCACGTGGTACTGTGATTTGGACATGTCCATGAGGGTCTGGTTGACGTAGGTGCGGAAGGGCTTGCAGTTTGAGAATGGTATGTCGGTATGTACCAGCTGAGAGAGGAGATCTACACTGCTTTTGATGGTGTCCCTGATCTCCAGCAGGACAGTGTGGCTCTCTGCCTGCTTTCTGTGGAGGTGGAGCTGGGTGTGGGTGTGGGTTGGTCTCTGGTGTCAGCGCCCTCTCCTTGCATCAGGGGGTCCTCCACGTGCTCCACCACGGGGAGTGCAGCTGTCAGTGGGGTCTCCACCGTGGGGCACTCCACAGATACCTGCCTGGACACAGGAGCTGACTCTTGGCCAGAAGAGAACTGGCTCTCTGTGGGCTGCCTGAGGGAGAGGGTAGACAGAGGGGCTGCTCCTCGGTGGCGGACCTCACTCTCCAAGAAGCTGCACTTGGCCATCACGTAAGTCTCCCGGTCGGTGAGCTTGACCGTGGCCTGGCCAGACTTCTTGAGGTGCAGCTTCCCATACCAGGTGTGCATGTGCTTCCACCACCTGAGGAGGACCTCCGAAGTGTAGCCCAAGCGGAAGCAGGCAGCTTGGAGAGAGAAGGCGGTACCACACCTGGTACGGGAAGCTGCCTTCTCTCTCCAAGCCGCCTGCTTCCACTTGGTGTCTCGATAGAGCCTGTGTCCCTTCCACCAGAGGTACTTGTTCTCCCTCAGCCATTCGAGCACCTCATCCTCATGTTCATCTTCAATGGAGTACTGTCTCCTCTCCCTATCGCATGATTGCCTCTTCCTTCCTCTGGCAGGGCTTTCTGGGCCCTCATCAGCAGGGCTTTGAGGTTCTAGGGGCTGGTCCACCACACCAGCAGCAGCAGCAGCAGCAGCAGCAGCAACAACAGCAGCAGCAAAAGTAGCACCAGCAGGACCAGGAGCAGCAGCAGCAGAGTAAGCACTAGCAGAAGCACAAGCACCAGGAGCAGGACCAGCAGAGTCAGCACCAGCAGAAGCACCAGCACCAGGAGCGGCACCAGCAGAGTAAGCACCAGCAGAAGCACCAGCACCAGGAGCAGCACTAGCAGAGTAAGCACCAGCAGAAGCACCAGCACCAGGAGCAGCACCAGCAGAAGCCCCAGCACCAGCAGAGTCAGCCCCAGCAGCAGAAGCCCCAGCAGAAGCAGAGTCAGTGCCAGGGGGTGGGATGGTGGCCCTGTTCTTCTTGCCAGGGCTTGCAGGAGTAGGCACAGGCTTCCTCTTCTTCCCCATGGTTGTTGGCTGGAGATGTGTCTGGCAGCAGGTCTTTCCTCTGAATGGTGACTTGCTTGCGAGCTGCATCCTTTTATATCTGTGGGGCTGACGCAATGCATTGTCCCCGCATGCGCAGTGAACGCTTTGCATCTGCTAGGCATCCGCTAGGCATCCGCTAGGCTTCTGTGATGCATCCGCTGTATCCGCTCTGCATCCGTTCTGCATCCGCTCCTTCTGCTGCGCATCCACTTTGCTGTGCTCCCCTGGAAGCCCTGTGGATATGCCATCCACTTCCATCCACTTCCATCTGCTTCCATCCGCTAGGCTTCCGTGGAGCATCCGCTTTACATCCTCGCTACATCCTCTCCCCGTCCATTCCTTTCCGTTGTTGTCCGCTCTGTTTATGCAAATTTGGGGCACTTTTGAGAGTGAATAACAACGGATGGAACATTTTCTCATTCGCTTTGTCCTTTTTACATACTTTTTGCATCCGTCGGCCTATGTGACAGGCCCTTTAGTTAAAACAACTCTTGTTTTATTTCAGTGCTTGGAATTATGTTCATTCCCAGCCTTCTTATGAGTCCCAAACAGTGCCTCGAGATAAGCACCCATCTTTCTCTCCTTTGAATTGCTGCCAACAACTCTAAGTGCCAAATAAACTGTGAAAAACCAACTGATGTTCAAAGTCCATGCAGAGCTTCAAGGTTTAATCCGAACAGAGTGAACGACTTTGCTTCCTGCAAAGATTTCTTTACCTTTGCCTGTCCTTTGTACCTTAAGGGAGGGGCAATCACCTCCCAGCCTTCCTCCCGATTTGCCCCTTTTGTCTTATCTGCTCTTGTCTTCTAGCAGTTCTGTGCACACATGCAGAGGGAACAGGATCCCCTTGCTCCTCTGCCTCACTGCTGCCAGACTCGGAAGGCTCCGGATTCAGCACCCCATTCCCAGATGGTCCTGGCCCCATCTCTGCATCAGATGCAGGACCCTCATCCAAGTCCTCCCCAAACTCCCAGACTAGTCCCCGTTCTTCCCCACTGTCCGATTCCACTGCCGTCTGCACAGGCTGCTGGCGAACCACAACACAATTGTCATAAGGAAGATCAACAAAAAGTCTGGAATAGTGGACATGACAGTACATTGAGACAGCAGAAGAGAACAGAAAGAACCGGAGAACATTTCAGAATACAAAGGCCTGCAAATAGAAACAGAATGACAAAGGAAAGCAAAGAGAGGGACAACTTGAATAGGTGCCTTGGGTGCAATCCCAAAACTTCTGGATCACTCCATAGGCATTAACAAATTCACCATCGGTCAGTTGCAAAAGGCAGCTTCACGCGGAACAGCTGACATCCTGCAGGGATACCTTGAACACATCCACATCTGCCTATTCCAGATCCTTGGACTTGATTAGGTTTGACAAAAATGCCAAATCTAGTATGAACATCTGGTGGACTATACAACTGACCATAATAACAATGCCAATTGTGATAGGCACTTTGGATACAATCCCAAAACAACAACCTGACAAATTCACCATTGGTCAATTGCAAAAGGCAGCTTCACGCGGAATAGCTGACATCCTGCAAGGATACCTTGAACACATCCACATCAAAGTCACCATCAAGTCTGCCTATCCTGAGTCCTTGGGAAGGACTCGATTGGAGGATGAAAATGCCAAAACATCGGCCAAAACATCTGGATAACTATGTGACAACAAGCCACAATAATAACAACATGTTTATTATTCACTTTCTTAACTGAAAGGGTTGTTCACTTCAATCTTGCAAATCCAGTAAAGGAAGTGGAATGGTGTGTGAAAATATCCTTGAGAGGCCAGAGGAAGAAGAGGAAGAGCTGTAGACTAGGGAATGGTCAGATAAAAGTTTTGTTATCCAAGAAGCTTCTCCAGGATGGAGGAGACGTGAAATGTCCTCAAGTGAAGACTAAAAAATTCTAGCTGCCATTTGAAAAAGTATATTTGGGACAACCATGACCTGGAGGACTAAGAATCTCCATAGACTCTTAGCTGACCATTCCCTAGTCTACAGCTCTTCCTCGTCCTCTTCCTCCTCCTCTTCTTCCTGCGTCTCAAGGACATATTCACAGACCATTCCATTCCCCATACCTTTGCATGGTTTAATTTTGACTAGTCTAGAGAAAAGAAGGACTAAGGGGGACATGATAGCAAATATTTGAGGGGCTGCCACAAAGAGGAGGGGGTCAACTTATTTTCCAAAACACCTGAAGGCAGGACAAGAAACAATGGATGGAAATTTGGAGGTTTTAAAGAAGAGATTGGACAGTCTCTTGTCTGAAATGCTATGGGATCTCCTGCTTGTGCCGGGAGTTAGACTAGAGGACCTCCAAGGTCCCTTCCAACTCTATTCTATTCTATATTCTATACTTTTAAGTTGATCTACAGGCAAAGTGTTTCCTATCTGATCCTCCAGATGTGTCGGGCTGCAGTCTCTCAAAGCCAACTGTTCTGGGGTGGTTGAGTCCCAACACATCTGAAGGGTGTCAAGTTGGCCAAGAGTACATCCCTGAGTTAAAGCATAGGGCATTGGCCAACTGTAGTTGGATACAAAACTATCCCTCAGCTCCTACGAAAATCGGAAGAGAGCCAGGAAAGGTTGCCAATGCTAATTAATGAGCAAATAATTTTCTGGACCATGTGGTCCTAACAGCTCGAGTAGCCCTTTGGAGACTGGGATAATTGAGACTTGAAGTGGATGGAGAAAGGAGGAATATGTATGACGTCCTCCTTGCTCTATAGTTCATCTCTGCATGGCTTAATTTACAGCACTTATTTACTGGAGTCCAAATTTTGCTACAAGCTCAACAAATGCCACGGGAACTTCTAAATCAACCCAGTCTTCAGCTACCACATCTTGAAGCATTAAAAAGGAAGAAAGTTTTCCACTTTATATGTTAGGGATGATGGACTACAACAGAAAGATGACAAACCATCATTTCTTTATCTTTTCTCTTTTCTTTCTTTCTTTCTTTCTTTCCTTCTTTCTTTCTTTCTTCTTTTGGTGTTAAATGTTCAACTAGAAGATCTTCAAAGTCCCCTCAACCCGATTATTCTATTCCATTAGATTCTATTCTATTCTTATTCCTATTCTATTTCATTCCATTGTTATTCTATTCTATTCTATTCTATTCTATTCTATTCTATTCTATTATTCCATTCCATTCTATTCCTTATTCTGTTCTGTTCTATTCCTCTCTGTTCCATTCCATTCCATTCTATTTCATTCATTTTCTCTCTTCTCCACTCCCTTCCTTTCCCCTCCTCTCTCCCTTCCTCCCTCCCTCTTTCCTTTCTTCCTTCTTCCTTCCTCCCTTCCTCCCTCTCTTCCTTCCAGATCCACCTCCTCTCCTCTCCTCTTCCATTCCTTAATAAAAATAAAATAAAATTATTTTTTTGTATTAACAATAATTCCATCTTTCATTTGACTTGGTACACATATTTAGTGCTAACAATTGTAATTAATACTTTTCTTACAAATATAACAATAATCACATTTTCTTTATGTCATTTCTTATATCTATTATAACACCCTCTTCCATTCCATTCTACAGATAGTCCTCAACTTACAACCATTTAGTTGCAGTGGCACTGAAAAAAGTCAGCTATGACTGTTTTTCACACTTATGACCATTACAGCATCCCAAGAGTCACATGATCTAAATTCAGATGCTTGGCAACTGACTCATATTTGTGATGGTTGCAATGTCCTGAGGTCATGTGATCACCTTTTACAATCTTCTGTCAAGCAAAGTCTTTGGGGAAGCCAAATTCACTTAACCGCCATGTTACTAAGTTAACAACAGCAGCCATTAACTTAACAACTGTGGCAAGAAAAGTCCTAAAATGGGGCAAAACTCATTTAACAACTGTCTTGCTTAGCAATGGAAATGTTGAGTTGAACTGTGGTCATATAAGTATTTCTATTCTATTCTATTCCATTCCATTCCACTCCATATTTTCTATTCTGTTCTATTCTATTCTATTCTGTTCTGTTCTGTTCTGTTCTGTTCTGTTCTGTTCTGTTCTATTCTATTCTATTCTATTCTATTCTATTCTATTCTATTCTGCTCTGCTCTGCTCTGCTCTGCTCTGCTCTGCTCTGCTCTGCTCTGCTCTACTCTACTCTACTCTACTCTATTCCATTCCTCTCCTCTCCCTTCCATTCCATTCCATTCCATTCTAGCTAAAAAGGACATTATGAAAGAATTCTAGGAGCAACTAGCTCTCAAATACAAACCTCATTTAAGGTACAATCAACATTCAAATTCTTGCAGTACAAGACGATACTTTATTTCAGGAGTGAGAAGCAGTTCTTATCCATGACTTTAAAAAAAGCATGGGGAGGTCTGCAGAATGAGCAGAAAAAGTCCTTTTTTAATATGTGAGGAAAGCATGTTTTAAAAATGTCTCCCAGTTTAGCCTTATCTGGCTTATCTCACAGCTTTCCACATATAACAAAAAGAATCTTAAAGCCTAACCAACAGTTTTTAGGGCAAAAACTTCAGATGTATAGAAACAAATGTTCTGCAAAATACAGGAGCTTTCAGGGCTATGGAGAGATGGAAATATAAAATATTATTAGGAGGGAAGGAGGGAAAGAATTAAACGAGAATGTGCCCAAAAATAGCCAATTCAATTCTTAAAAGCAGGATAGAATCAAGATCACATGAAGTTCTAGTACCACTTTATAAACCTTAGTAAGAGCACACTTCGAATATTGCATCCTCTTTTTAGGTCACTCCATTATAAAAAAAGATGTTGAGATTCAGGAAATAGTACAGAGAAGCCAACAAAGATGATTAGGAGACTGAAGGCTAAAACATATGAAGAATGGTTACAGAAATTGGTTAAATCTAATTTAATGAAAAGAAGGTTTAGGGGTGACATGATAGCAGTGTTTCAATATTTTAAGAGCTGCCCCATAGAAGAGGGAGTCAAAGCACCTGAGGGCAGAACAAGAAGCAATGGATGGAAACTAACCAAGAAGAGAAGCAACCGAGAATTAAGGGGAAATGTCCTGATTATGAAGACAATTAACGAATGGAACAGCTTGCCTTCAGAAATTTGGGTGCTCCATCACTGGAGCTTTTTAAAAAGAGACTGGACAGCCACTTGTCTGAAATGGTACAAGGTCTCTTTCTTGAATGGGGTGGAGTGTTGGACCAGAAAACCTTCAAAGTTCCTTCCAACTCTGTTATTCTGATAGGATACTTTTCATCTGTGTTCACCAACCCATTTAAGAAGAGGATTGGTTGATACTCAATGGGAAGAATGTATTTACACAACATGCTAAGATTGATCAGTTCTAGAATCAGAAGAGTCTAACCATGATAAACAACAAGAAAATCAAGATCATGGGGCATTTTGGCCACTTCCCCCATCCAAAATCACGAGAGCCTGTTAATTCAAACCCTAGATTGGTAGAAGGACCAATTGGGTATAGACTTCCAAAGATGGAACAAAGGTTAACTGAGAGCCAGTTTGGTCTAGTGGTTAATGCACCAGGCTAGAAACCAGGAGATGATGAGTTCTAGTCCCACCTTAGGCATTAAAAGTGGCTGGATGACTTTGGGCCAATCACCAGGAGATGGTGAGTTCTAGTCCTGCCTTAGATATGAAATCCAGCTGGGTGATTCTGGGGACCAGTCCCTCTCTCTCAACCCAACCGGCCTCACAGAGTCGTTGTTGTGGGGAAATCAGTTGGAGGAAAGTGTGTTGGACACGTTTGCTCACTTAAATCATTTTAAGAAATAAAATAAAGGTGGGATATGCATAAAACACAATAAAATAAAATAAAATCACACTGTATGTATGATTATGTCATGTCCTAGTGGGTATCAGATATCCCAATGCAAGAACACTGGGAAATGTTATGTGTTGTCCTCATTTTGTGAGAGTCATTATTCGGTGTTCTTACAATTTGGTTTGGACTTCCCTGTCTCTCCCAAATGAGAGACATTTATGTTTTGGGGCTTCATTTCTCATTTTTAAAGCTTTCATTGTATCTTACTGGGAGGTGAGGAAGAGGAGGAGGGGTCATCTTTTTTTTAAAGGTGCCTTTGCAGTTTCAACAGTGGTGTCCCCCAAGGCAGTGTTTTAGGACCAACACTTTTCATACTCTACATAAATGACCTCTGTGATCATACCAAGAGCAACTGCATTCTCTGCGCTGACGATGTAAAGCTATTCAACACCACAGACAACACTGCTGTCCTTTATAAAGATCTTTAAAAAGATCTTGACTATGTATCAGAATGGTCAAACAAAAGGCAACTTCAAATCTGAACAAACAAAGGCTCTGTCCTACATATTGGCAAAAAAAATATATATCAGAAAATAAAATACAAGCTGAATAGTCAAGACCTTGTTGAGGATCCAAACTCTGTCAGGGATCTTGGAGTACTCATCTCAAATGACCTAAGTGCTAGAGTTCACTGTAACTACATAGCCAAAAAGGCATTAAGAGTTGTTAACCTAATCTTATGTGGTTTTTTCTCTGGTAATATTACACTAATAACTAGAGCATACAAAACATTTGCCAGACCAATACTTGAATACAGCTCATCAGTCTGGAACCCACATTACATATGTGATATTAGCACAGTTGAGAAAGTCCAGAAATATTTCACAAGAAGAGTTCTCCACTCCTCTACTTGTTGCAGAAGACCTTATGCCACCAGACTCGAAATTCTAGACCTAGAAAATCTAGAACTATGCCACCTTCGGTCTGATCTGAGTACAGCATATAAAATCATACATTGCAATGTCCTCCCTGTCAATGAATACTTCAGCTTCAACCATAACAACACTAGAGCAAACAATAGATACAAACTCAAGGTTAATCACAGCAAACTTGATTGCAGGAAATACGACTTCAGCAACAGAGTGGTCAATGTCTGGAATACTCTACCTGACTCTGTTTTTTTTCCCCAAACCCCAAAAACTTTAACCGTAGACTGTCTACTATTGACCTCACCCCTTTCCTAAGTGGTATGTAGGGGGCATGCATAAGCGCACCAACATGCCTACTGTCCCTGTCCTATTGTTTCTTTTATATTTTTTTTATTTTTCTTATATGTATCCATGTATTCATAACTATATTTTTACTTATACCTATTATCTTGTCAGCAATTGACAAATAAAAATAAATAAAAATAAAAATAAATAAACACAAGGTGGCAGCAGAGACAATCAAGTGACTACAAGTCAAGTTGTTGGCTCAGTGAAGAAGTACTTAAGCCCCTGTCACACTGCACTAACGGATGCAAAGAGGATGTAAAACGGACAAAAAAGCTTGCCATCCGTTGCAAAATGCGATGTACTCACTGCCTCCGTTTTGCTTCCTCTCTATCCGTCCAGCATCAGTTTATTGACGTTTCATCTGCTCAGAAAGTTTTGGGCTGCTCAAAACTTTTGTGCGGAAAATGTATCCAATGCGTCCATTCTGCATCCGCTATGCATCCGCTACGCATTCGTTATGCATCCGTTACGTGTCCGCTATATCCGCTAGGCATCCATTCCGCATCCGCGCAACTCGCATTCACTCGGACGCAGGGAGGAAGCGGAACGGACGCAGAATGGATGCCTAGCAGATGCAGCATGGAAACAAAGCATGTAAAATGGAAAAAACGTCCGCAGAGGGAACGTATCTCGGATATTGAGGATGTCTAGAGGATGTCTAGAGGATGCCTAGAGGATGCCTAGAGGATGCCTAGAGGATGCAAAGGGACACCTATACTGCCTATAAAAAGGGGGAGCAACTCACCCGCATCTCACTTTCAGACCAGCAGCCCACCTGTGCAGACCTCTGCAGCCTTCATCTGCCTCTTCTTCTTCCACAGCATCCAGTCATGTCCACCGTGGATCGTACCACAGTCCTTTTGGCAGCCACCATCCTTCTGCAACAGTGCGAAGCCATCTACAGGCTCTGTGAACTATACTACGGGAAGAAAAAGAGGCGGCCAAGAAGCCTCTGGGTACGAAGATGGTTCGCCAGAAGAGCACAGGACGGACTGTACAACAAGCTGATGGTGGAGCTCAGGAACGAAGACACTCAGGCATTCCAGAACTTCATGAGGATGCATCCAGCCATGTTTGACGAACTTGTGCAGCGGCTGACACCCAGGTTGACCAAGGCAAACACCAGCTTCCTGCCCAGCCTGGACCCTGGGCTCAAGGTGGCACTGACTCTGTGCCACCTGGCCTCAGGGACCACCTACAGCAGCATGCAGTACGGCTGGAGGGTGCCATCCAACACCATCAGCATTGTGGTCAGAGAA
The DNA here is from genome assembly GCA_015471245.1 of Laticauda colubrina. Taxonomy (NCBI): domain Eukaryota; kingdom Metazoa; phylum Chordata; class Lepidosauria; order Squamata; family Elapidae; genus Laticauda; species Laticauda colubrina. Next base: position 6,681,812 of record BLBF01000069.1, read on the forward strand.
GTGGTGCAGGCCATCATCGAAGAATACAAGGAGGAGCTCCTCCAGTGCCCCTCCACTGAAGAAGGATGGAAGAAAGTTGCAGAACAGTGGTATCAGAAGTGGAACTTCCCCCACACCGTTGGAGCCATCGATGGCAAGCACGTGGCCTGCAAAGCGCCAGCCAACTCAGGGTCCTCTTATCACAACTACAAGGGCTTCTTCAGCATCATCCTCTTCGCCATGGTCGATGCTGACTACAAGTTCATGTCCATCGATGCTTCAGGCAACGGCTCATCTTCAGATGCCCAGGTATACAATGCCAGTCACCTCAAGGAGGAGCTGGAACACAACCTCATCGTGGGCTTCCCAGATCAAGAACCCTTGCCCAACGACACACAAGATGTGCCCTACTTCATCGTGGGGGATGACGCCTTCTCCCTCACAACCTACCTCATGTAAGCCCTACACCTCCAAATACCTCACCCGTGAAGAGAGGATCTTCAACTACAGGCTGTCCAGGGCAAGGCGGGTGGTGGAGAATGCCTTTAGCATCCTGGCCAATAGGTTCCAGGTACTTCTCACCACCATGCAGCATCACCCAGAGACCGTGAGGAGGATCATGGAAGCTTGCTGCATCCTGCACAATCTCATGCGCACCCGCTACCCAGTCTTGCAGAACAGGCTCGTGGACCTCCAACAAGGCAATGGGGACATGGAGCCTGGTGAATGGAGGCAAGGGCGAAACCTGATAGACACTGAGGATGTGCAAGGCCCCAACAGAGCTTCACGTGAAGGGAAGAAGCAGCGCAACCTCCTGAGACACTGGTTCAACTCCCCAGCTGGAGCAGTGGAGTGGCAAGACAGGATGGTAGATGCTTAATGGATACTTCCTTCAGCCTGTCTCATCACAATGATGAGATTGGGCCATGTATGTTGAGTGGCCTACAATGATCAGGGCATTTAATAAAGAGTTGTGTTTGTGTTGAAATGTGTGGATGATTGATTACATTATTATTGATAATAAAGGGCCATAGGTGTGGCACCTGGGAGGGTGGACCATACAGTCCCACTATGCTTGCACTGGAGGTTTATCTATCCCACAGCTATTACCCATCCCAAAGGTATCCCTGCCCATCCCACAGGTATCCCTGCCCACCCCACTGCTATCTTAACCCATCCCACAAGCATGCAAAGGCTTAAACCATTTCTAAAAGTTTCCACCAAGACTTTATTAAAAAAAAGAAACGAAGCAAGTGTATGAATCAAAAATAGACTTTATTAACAACAAGCTATAAAACAAAAATGAGTCTCTGGCACTCCTCTTGGTCGCTCAGTCTCAGGGGTGAAGGGTGCAGGTGCTGTGGAGGTGCTTGGTGCTGGAGTGCTTGTCGTCAGCTCCTCCAAAAGCAGAAGCAGCAGAAGCCGCAGCCCCAGAAGAGCGAGCCCATGCTGCAGAAGCCCCAGCAGAACCAGAGTGAGGGCCAGGGGGCGGGATGGTAGCCCTGTCCCTCTTGCAAGGGCTGGCAGCAGATGGCTGAGGCTTGCTGTGTTTCAGCATGGTTGTGGGGTTGCTGGCTGGCAGGGAGGCTGGCAGGAACCAAGGCTGGCATCAAGGCTGGCAGGGAGGCAGGCACCAAGGCTGGAAGGAAGGCTGGCAGGCATGCAGGCACCAAGGTTGGCAGGCAGGCAGGCAGCAAGGCTGGCAGCAAGGCTGGCAGCAGGACATGCAGGCAAGGCAGTCGATGTTTCTTGAAGCAGGTCTTTCCTCTGAATGGCGACCTGCTTCCGAGCTGCTTCTGGTATATCCGCGGGGCTGACGCAAAGCATCCTCCCCGCATGCGCAATTAATGCTCAGTATCCGCTAGTCTTCCGCTGTGCATCCGCTGTGCATCCGCTGTGCATCCGCTGTGCATCCGCTGTGCATCCGCTTCATCCGCTGTGCATCCGTTCTGCATCTGCTTTATCCGTTCCGCATCCCCTTTGCTGCGGCCCCCCGGAAGCCCAGCGGATGTGCCATCCGCTCCCATCTGCTTCCATCCACTGGGCTTCCGTTCTGCATCTGCTTTCCAACCGCCCTGCGTCCACCCCCCGTCCATGTTATCCGCTCCAGTTATGCAAATTTTTGCCCCTTTTGAGAGCGGATAACAACGGATGGAACATTTTGCTTGTCCGTTGTGTCTGTTTTGCATCCGTTGGGCATTGTGACAGGGCCTTTAGGTATGAAAACGGGGGGGGGGAGTGTTTGTATATACGCACACATGCCTGTGTGCATACACACACAGAATTACAAACAGCCTGCCTTCCATAGAAGACCTACATATTGTCCAGGTTATAAGATAACTACAGACCCCTCACAACCTGGACATAAACTCTTTCAACTTCTTCCCTCGAGATGACGCTGTAGGGCAACTTATGCCAAAACAACTAGATACAAGGACAGTTTTTTCCCTTTGCATCATCATTCTGCTGAACACCTAACTTTCACCCTATTGCCTTATGCCTGAGGATATTTACCCATGTTGTATGTCTGCGGTATTATTCCTATCCTTCTCATCTTTTCTACTATCCTGTCTTCTTGATATCATTATTATGATTATTATTACTCTGTTACTTTGCATGTGCACTGAGAGCTTCTAAACCCAAGACAAATTCTTTGTGTGTCTAATCACATGGTCAAATAAAGTATTCTAGTCTGTCTGTCTATTTGTTTGTATCTATCTATCTCTATCAAAATCATCTATCTACTATCTATCTATTTACTACCGTTTTTCTCCAACAATATGGCCTCCACCAATAGGAAGCCCCACCATGTTTTATAGGCATTCAATTTATAAAATTGAATTAAGCCCCTCCCCCCAAATTAAGGCCCATATTAAACATGCAAAATGGGGGGGAATGGCGGGGGGGGGG
>BLBF01000069.1:6685867-6702113 GCA_015471245.1 Laticauda colubrina
TTTTGTTTCATAGTCTTTTCTGTCCATTACTACTGTGGCATTTCCTTTGTCTGCTGGGAGTATTATGATATTATTATCATTTTTCAGGGTTTGTAACGCTCTGAATTCATCTTTTTGCAAATTATTTTTGGGTGGTTTCGTTGTGCATAAGATGTGAGTAACCTGGTGTCTTATTCTGTCAGCTTCATCTGTATTTAATTTGGTTAGGCTGGATTCTACTGCACATATGATGGATTCTGTTGGGATTTTTTTGGGTGCTATGGCATAATTGAATCCTTTGGATAGGACATCTGTTTCTGTTTTGTTGAGTTCTCTGTTGGAAACGTTGTATACTAGTTGTTTCAGGTGTTGTTGTGGGTTATTCGGAATTTTCTTGTCATTTTCTAATTTTTTCAGTTTTTTTGAGAGTTTATCATTTTTGTAAGTATTTTCAGTTTCAGCTCTCCAAGTTGTAAGTTGTTTGATCTTATCCCAAAGTAGAGGGTGGATTTTGCTGCTCAATTCCAGGTGTAGTGCTAGCAAATCTTTGTTTAACTGATCTAATTGGAATCTTTTACTGTGAACTTCATTTCTGAGTAGAGATATCTCTGTCCTTTTCAGGATACGTTTGGTAGCTGCTGTGTTTTTATGAAATGTTAATTTGAAGCAGGTTGGTGTTACATTGTTGTCTCTGCAGCTGCATAGGAATTTTAGGTCACATAGTATTCCTGCTCTTTTAACTTCCACAAAAACACACCAAGACATAACAGAGACCTAGAAGACCAACAGATCTATGGAACAGCTGTCTTGCCCTACATAAGAGGTACCACAGATAAAATCAGTAAGATACTACACAGGCATCACATCAAGACTGCCTTCAAAACAGACAAAAAAATAGCAGCCATCCTGAGGAACCCCAAAGACAAAATTGACCTGGAAAACCAAGGCATATACGAAATTCCCTGTACATCATGCCCGGCCACATACATTGGACAGACCAATAGAAGAATAAGTACCCGCCTAGAGGAACACAAAAATGCAGTAAAAAAGCTGGAACACACCTCCTCACTAGTCCAACACATGAAAACCACAGGTCACAACATCAACTTCAATGGCACTAAAACCCTGGCCACTATAGAAAACCCCAGCCACAGAATCATCAGAGAAGCCATAGAGATTGAAAAAAGACCTGACAGCATGAATAGAAGAGATGATTCCACCAGACTGTCAATCATTTGGAAGCCTGCACTCTCAAATAGAAAGATCTCCACACCACAAACCAGGCAAACACCTGAGCACAAACAGACTCCCTCTGATGCCTCCAACTCGAACACCCCCCTCACCAGGCACCCAGGTGAAACCTGGCTTCCTAATGGATAGCAGCCGTCCTTTCACACGAAGCCAAGCTGCACTAAAAGCCTCCAACACAGGAACAGAGTGTTGCCAGCCAATCAAAGCCACAAAACAGACAGAAGAAACCAGAAACACCAATCAATCAAACTCCAAGTCCAGTGAACACAGACCAAAACTCCCAGCCAATCAGAATAGGCCAGCCTCGAATTTGAAACCAAAAGCTGTGAGACCCACATCCATACAGAAGCCTGATGATGGCAGATGAGATTCTGCTGAAACATTGCTACAACTTTGAAAGCACTACAATGACATGGGATAATACCCGAAGGAAGCTGAACAGCACACACACACACACACACACATATATAGATATAACAATGATTGTGTGTCTCTTGTCAGTTAACCAAGTTGTGACTTTCAATCATTGAAGGAATTCATGTCCCTGCCTATTTCTGAAAAGTGTCCATAAGCTGATGGCAAGCATTAAATTTGTTGTTTGTCTGTTGTCTCTCCTTTTCAGGTCCTTTTCTGTTCTTTGGGATCACAACTGCAGCGGGAGGGAACTCAAAACAGTGTTCCTGAGAAGTTCAACCTCAAAGCCTCTCTTCCATGGAGGAAACATATTGTTCTGACCCAGGCTTTGTCAAACTTAATAAAACACAAACTGATTTTAAAAGTGAAACCTATTTTAATGTGACGCTGGGAATTACTTGCATTCCCAGCAAAAACTCATGAGACATAATTCCTACAGATAACAGCATGCTTTTCACTTCTGTAGAATGTTTGTCAAAAAACAGAAGTCCAATTAAGTCTTAATATAAATCAACCCAAAAACCCAGAAAAAAACAATCAGAGTACAGAGCTTCAAGAAGGACTCGGAGATTACTGAACTGCTTTGCTTCTTTCAAATATTTTCATCACTGAGGTCTGACTTTTATCCCTTATGGAATGAGCAATCACCTCTCAGCCTTACTCCCTAGTCACCCCTTCTGCTTCAGCTGCTCTTGCCTTCTAACAGTTCTGTACACATATGCACTAGGAACAGGCTCCCCTTGTTCCTTGGCCTCGCTGCTGCCAGACTCCGAAGGCAGCACTCCACTCTCAGATGGTCCTAGACCCATCTATGCATCAGATGCAGGACCCTCATCCAAGTCCTCTCCAGACTCCCTGACTGGTTCTCTTTCATCCTCACTATCCAATACCTCTGCCGTTTCCACCGGCTGCCAGCGAACCACAACATATATTGTGGAGCATTTGTTATCTTTCCGTGACTGTGACTGTTCATTCAGAATGCATTTTTTGTGTGTGTCCAAGGAGGATGTTTTTAAGGGATGTGAGCTTGTGATGGAGAAGCTACAAAAGGTCAGTCAATGTGAGTCCCTAATAACCTTTGTCTTCTGTCCTTCAGGATTTGGAAGTTCACAAGAAGAAAATCCCATGAATGAAGTCTTGACCTTGCCACACTAACCATATCACGGCCTCTCCAGGCCTGTAAGCCAACAAAGCTGGAGGCAGTTCTGTGCTCAGATCTAACAAAAGAGCTCCCCATTTGTTCCTCAGGGTAGGTGGTCTGCCTTTTGTCTCGGGCTCTGAGAAGGTCACAAGTTGAGGTCATTCGGGCTACAGAACACGAACAAGAATATTTTAAAAAGGACCTCAAGAGTCCCTTCTTTGGTCATCTTCTCTTTAAAGGCAATAAAATCCATGTACACATGGAGTTTCTGCCTGAACTTCTGGAATTCTTCTTCTTGTGCCGAATTCATCATCGGACGTTGGCAATCATGTTGGTGATCCTATTTTTATCAACTATTTTTTTATTTAATTACCAGTTCACGTGAACCAGTGCAAACTGGCAGCAGCCCACCTCTGCATCACACGTCTGAAATATTTTAACATTTGCTTTTTAATGGTTTTGATGATTTCACTTGGCTTTTCCCGGGCAGCTTATCACCTCCTCATTTCTGATTTTGTCAACCCAGCTTCTACGAAACAACCTCCTGCAAATTCACATTTCAGATGCTTCAGATAACAGATAATCAGAGTTGGAAGGGACCTTGTAGGGCATCTAGTCCCTTCTCTAGTCTCTTCAAGAGGATTTCTGTCAGAGACCAACACTCCACTCACTACTACAGAAGGATAGAAAAGATAGAGCATCTGACAAGCCTGATTTTCAACCTTAGGCTTATGTCGTGTCTGCAGAAGACCTTTTTCATTTTGAAGAATGCTGTTCTAGCTTTCACTATCCTTGTCTTTACTTCCATGGTCATGTTTCAGCTTTCATCTAAATTAGAACTGAGCTACGTGATCCTCTGGAACTCATAGGAATAATTTTTACTTTTTTCTTAAGATGAGGAAAATTATGAGTCTTGGGATGGGCCTACTTTGACAGGGTGTACAGGCCATCATTGAAGAATATGTGGAGGAGCTCCTCAGGTGCCCCACCGCTGAACAAGGCTGGAGAAAACTTAAAGAAGAGTGGTATCAGAGGTGGAACATTCCCCACACCGTTGGAGCCATAGATGGGAAGCACGTGGCCTGCAACGCTCCAGTCAACTCAGGGTCCATTTATTACAACTACAAGGGCTTCTTCAGTATCATCCTCTTTGCCATGGTTGATGCTGACTACAAGTTCATCGACATCGATGCTTCAGGCAACGGGTCAGATGGCCAGGTATATAACGCAAGTGACCACAAGGATGGGCTGGAATGCAAACTCATCATGGGTTTTCCAGATCCAGACACCCTACCCAATGACACACAAGATGTGCCCTACTTCATCATTGGTGATGATGCGTTCTCCCTCAGAACCTACCTCATGAAGCTGTACAGTTCAAGACACCTCAACTGTGAAGAGAAGATCTTCAACTACAGGCTGTCCAGGGCAAGACAGGTGGTGGAGAACGCCTTTGGCATCCTGGCCAACAGGTTCCAGATACTTCTGACCACCATGCAGCATGACCCAGAGACTGTGAGGATCATCGTGGAAGCTTGCTGCATCCTACACAATCTCATGCACACCCGTTACCCAGTGTTGCAGAACAGACTTGTCGAACGTCAACAAAGGAATGGGGACATGGAGCCTGGTGAATGGAGGCAAGGACGTAACCTGATAGACACTGTGGATGTACAAGGCCCCAACAGAGCTTCACATGAAGGAAAGAAGCAGCACAACCTCCTGAGACACTAGTGCAACTCCCCAGCTGGAGCAGTGGAGTGGCAAGACAGGATGATAGATGATTAATGGATGCTTCCTTGAGGCTGTCTCATAACACTGATGAGATTGTGCCATGTATGTTGAGTGGTCCTACAATGAATAGGGCATTAATAAAGAGCTTTGTTTATTTTAAAATGTGTTGATCAATGAATAAATTGTTATTGATAAAAAAGGTCCATTTGTGTGGCAGCTGGGATGGTGGACCATACAGTCCCACTATGCTTGCACTGGAGGTTTATCTATCCCACAACTATCCTTATCTATCCCACAAGCATGCAAAGGCTTAACCATTTTTTCAAAGTTTTCACCAACACTTTTTTAAGTAAAAAAAATGAACCAAGTAAACTAAGTGTCTTAAGAAAAGATAACCTTTATTAAAGCCCATGTCACACTGCACCAACGGATGGAAAGAGGATGTAAAATGGAGAGAAACACTTGCCATCCGTTGGTTAACGCGATTCATCCGTTTTGTACTCACTACCTCCGTTTTTCATCCTCTCTATCCATCCAGCATCCGTCGACTGAGGTTCCATCCGCTCAAAAAGTTTTGAGCTACTCAAAACTTTTCGAGTGGAAAATGCATCCAACGCAGTCCGTTCTGCATCCGCAACGCATATGGGAAATATCCATTATACATCCATCGTCATCCGTTACGCATCCGCTAGATCTGCTAGGCATCCGCTGCACATCCGCGCAACTCAAATCCACTCCAGCAGAAAGCAGACACAGGGAGGAAGCAAAACAGCTGCAGAATGGACGCGCAGCGTGAGTAGCACGGACGGAGAAAGGATGAAACCAGATGCAGCTCATAAAGAAAGCATTTAAAATGGAAAAAACGTTCGCAGAGGGGACATACCTCGGATATTAAGGATGTCTAGAGGATGCCAAGAGGATGCACAAGGACACCTAGTGGAAAACATATATTGCCTATAAAAAGGGGGGTCAACTCACCTGGATCTCACTTTCAGTCCAACAGCCCTGCTGTGCAGACCTCTGTAGCCTTCATCTGGCTCTTGCTCTTCTACAGCATCCATTGATGTCGACCATGGATCGTAACACAGTCCTTTTGGTATCCACCATCGTTCTGCAACAGTGCGAATCCATCTACAGGCTCTTTCAACTGTTCTACAGGAAGAAAAGGAGGCGGCCAAGAAGTGTCTGGGTCCGAAGATGGATCGGAAGAAGAGCGGAGTATGGACTGTACAACAAGCTGATGGTAGAGCTCGGGAACAAAGACACTCGTGCATTCCAGAAATTCATGAGGATGCCTCCAGCCATGTTTGATGAAGTTGTGAAGTGGCTGACACCCAGGTTGACCAAGGCAAACACCAACTTCCAGCTCAGCCTGGAACCTGGGCTCAAGGTGGCACTGACTCTGCACCACCTGGCCTCAGGGACCATGTACAGGAGCATGCAGTACGGCTGGAGGGTGCCACACAACACTATCAGCATTATGGTCAGAGAAGTACTGCAGGCCATCATCGAAGAATACCTGGAGGAGCTCCTCCAGTGCCCCTCCACTGAAGAAGGCTGGAAGAAAGTTGCAGAGCAGTGGTATCAGAGGTGGAACTTCCCCCCACACCGTTGGAGCCACAGATGGTAAGCACGTGGCCGGCAAATCTCCAGCCAAGTCGGGGTCCACTTATTTCAACTACATGGGCTTCTTCAGCATCATCCTCTTCGCCATGGTCGATGCTGACTACAAGTTCATGTACATCAATGCTTCAGGCAACGGGTCAGCTTCAGATGCCCAGGTATACAATGCCAGTCACCTCAAGGAGGGGCTGGAACGCAACCTCATCATGGGCTTCCCAGATCCAGACCCCCTGCCCAATGACACACAAGATGTGCCCTACTTCATCGTGGGGGATGACGACTTCTCCCTCAGAACCTACCTCATGAAGCCCTACACCTCCAGATACCTCACCCGTGAAGAGAGGATCTTCAACTACAACCTGTCCAGGGCAAGGCGGGTGGTGGAGAACGTCTTTGGCATCCTGGCCAACAGGTTCCAGGTACTTCTCACCACCATGCAGCATCGCCCACAGACCGTGAGGAGGATCGTGGAAGCTTGCTGCATCCTGCACAATCTCATGCGCACCCGCTACCCAGTGTTGCAGAACAGGCTCGTGGACCTCCAACAAGGCAATGGGGACATGGAGCCTGGGGAATGGAGGCAAGGGTGAAACCTGATAGACACTGAGGATGTGCAAGGCCCCAACAGAGCCTCACGTGAAGGGAAGAAGCAGTGAAACCTTCTGAGACACTGGTGCAACTCCCCAGCTGGAGCAGTGGAGTGGCAAGACAGGATGATAGATGATTAATGGATGCTTCCTTCAGCCTGTCTCATCACACTGATGAGATTGGGCCATGTATGTTGGGTGGGCCTACAATGAACAGGGCATTTAACAAAGAGTTCTGTTTATGTTCAAATGCATGGATCAATGCTTAAGCCCATGTCACACTGCCTAACGGATGCAAAAAGTACACAGCAGATGAGCAAAATGTTCCATCCGTTGTTATCCACTCTCAAAAGGGGCAAAAATTTGCATAACTGGAGCGGATAACACGGAGGCGGGGAGGACTCAGGGCGGATGCAAAGCAGATGCGGAACGGAAGCCTAGCAGATGGAAGCGGATGGGAGCAGATGGCACATCTGCAGGGCTTCGGGGGGACTCAGCGAAGCGGACGCAGAACAGATACAGCAGATGCAGAACAGACGCCAAGCGGATGAAGCGGATGCACAGCGGATGCACAGCGGAAGCCTAGTGGATGCCTGGCATTAATTGCGTATGCGGGGAGGATGCATTGCGTCAGCCCCGCGGATATAATGGAAGCAGCTCAGAAGCAGGTCGCCATTCAGAGGAAAGACCTGCTGCCAGACGGATTGGCTGCCTTGCCTGCCCTGCCTGCCAGTCTTGCTGCCAGCCTTGCCACCAGCCTTGTCACCAGCCTTGCTGCCAGCCTTGTTGCCAGCCTCCCTGCCAGCCTTGCTGCCAGTCTGCCTGCAAGCCTTGCTGCCAGCCAGTCTGCCTGCCAGCCTTGCTGCCTGCCTTCCTGCAAGCCTTGGTTCATGTCTGCCTGCCAGCCTTGGTGCATGCCTGCCTAAAAGCCTTCCTACCAGCCTTGGTGCCTGCCTCCCTGCAAGCCTTGGTGCCTGCCTGCCTGCAAGCCTGCCTGCCAGCCTTCCTGCAAGCCTTGGTGCCTGTCTCCCTGCCAGCCTTCCTGCCAGCCTTCCTGCCAGCCTTGGTGCCTGCCTCCCTGCCAACCTTCCTGCCAGCTTTGGTTCCTGCCAGCCTCCCTGCCAGCCAGCAACCCCACAACCATGCGGAAGCACAGCAAGCCTCAGCCATCTGCTGCCAGCCCTTGCAAGAGGGACAGGGCTACCATCCCGCCCCCTCGCCCTCACTCTGGTTCTGCTGGGGCTTCTGCAGCACGGGCTTGCTCTTCTGGGGCTGGGGCTTCTGCTTCTTCTGCTTCTGGAGGAGCTGATGACAAGCACTCCAGCACCAGGCACCTCCACAGCACCTGGACCCTTCACCCCTGAGACTGAGCGACCAAGAGGAGTGCCAGAGACTCATTTTTGTTTTATAGCTTGTTGTTAATAAAGTCTAGTTTTGATTCACAAACTTGCTTCATTTCTTTTTTTTAATAAAGTCTTGGTGTAAACTTTTAGACATGGTTTAAGCCTTTGCATGCTTGTGGGATGGGTAAGGATAGCAGTGGGATGGGTTGAGATAGCAGTGGGATAGGCAAGGATACCTTTGGAATGGGTAATAGCTGTGGGATAGATAAACCTCCAGTGCAAGCATAGTGGGACGGTATGGTCCACCCTCCCAGGTGCCACACCTATGGCCCTTTATTATCAATAATAATGTAATAATTATCCACACATGTCAACATAAACACAACTCTTTATTAAATGCCCTGTTCATTGTAGGCCAACCAAACATACTTGGCCCAATCTCATCAATGTGATGAGACAGGCTGAAGAAAGCATCCATTAAGCATCTACCATCCTGTCTTGCCACTCCACTGCTCCAGCTGGGGAGTTGCACCATTGTCTCAGGAGGTTGCGCTGCTTCTTCGCTTCATGTGAGGCTCTGTTGGGGCCTTGCACATCCTCAGTGTCGATCAGGTTTTGCCCTTGCCTCCATTCCCCAGGCTCCATGTCCCCATTGCCTTGCTGGAGGTCCACGAGCCTGTTCTGCAACACTGGGTAGCGGGTGCACATGAGATTGTGCAGGATGCAGCAAGCTTCCACAATCCTCCTCACGGTCTGTGGGCAATGCTACATGGTGGTGAGAAGTACCTGGAACCTGTTGGCCAGGATGCCAAAGGCGTTCTCCACCACCCGCCTTGCCCTGGACAGCTTGTAGTTCAAGATCCTCTCTTCACAGGTGAGGAGTCTGGAGGTGTAGGGCTTCATGAGGTAGGTTGTGAGGGAGAACTCGTCATCCCCCACGATGAAGTAGGGCACATCTTGTGTATCGTTGGGCAGCGATTCTGGATCTGGGAAGCCCATGATGAGGTTACCTTCCAGCTCCTCCTTGAGGTGACTGGCGTTGTATACCTGGGCATCGGAAGATAAGCCGTTGCCTGAAGCATCGATGTACATGAACTTGTAGTCAGCATCGACCATGGCGAAGAGGACGATGCTGAAGAAGCCCTTGTAGTTGAAATAAGTGGACCCCGACTTGGCTGGAGCTTTGCAGGCCACGTGCTTGCCATCTATGGCTCCAACGTTGTGGGGGAAGTTCCACTTCTGATACCACTGCTCTGCAACTTTCTTCCAGCCTTCCTCAGTGGAGGGGTACTGGAGGAGCTCCTCCTTGTATTTTTCGATGATGGCCTGCACCACTTCTCTGACCACAATGCTGATGGTGTTGGATGGCACCCTCCAGGCGTACTGCATGCTCCTGTAGGAGGTCCCTGAGGCCAGGTGGTGCAGAGTCAGTGCCACCTTGAGCCCAGGGTCCAGACTGGGCTGGAAGCTGGTGTTTGCCTTGGTCAACCTGGGTGTCAGCCACTTCACAACTTCATCAAACATGGCTGGAGGCATCCTTATGAATTTCTGGAATGCACGAGTGTCTTCGTTCCTGAGCTCCACCATCAGCTTGTTGTACAGTCCGTCCTCTGCTCTTCTGGCGAACCATCTTCAGACCCAGACTCTTTTTGGGTGGCTCCTTTTCTTCTCGCAGTAGAGTTCACAGAGCCTGCAGATGGCTTCACACTGATGCAGAACGATGGTGGCTGCCGAAAGGACTTTGTTACAATCCACGATGGACATGACTGGATGCTGTGGAAGAGGAAGAGTCAGATGAAGGCTGCAGAGGTCTGCACCGCTGGGCTGCTGTTCTGAAAGTGAGATGCAGACGAGTTTCTCCCCCTTTTTATAGGCAGTATAGGTTTTCTGCTAGGCATCCTCTAGGCATCCTCTAGGCATCCTCTAGACATCCTTAATATCCGAGATAGGTCCCCTCTGTGAACGTTTTTCCGTTTTAAACACTTTGTTTCCATTCTGCATCCGCTAGGTATCCGTTCTGCATCCGTTCTGCATCCGTTCTGCTTCCTCCCTGCGTCCGGGCGGACGGAGTTCTGCGGATGCATAGCGGACGTTTAGCGGATATAGCGGATGTGTAATGGATGCATAACGGATGCCTAGCAGATGCGTAGTGGATGCAGAATGGACAAACTGGATACATTTTCCGTGCAAAAGTTTTGGGCAGCCCAAAACTTTTGGAGCGGATGAAACGTCCATAAACGGATGCTGGACGGACAGAGAGGAAGCCAAACAGAGGCAGTGAGTACTTCGCATTTTTGAACGGATGGCAAGGTTTTTTGTCCGTTTTACATCCTCTTCGCATCCGTTGGTTCAGTGTGACATGGGTTTTACATTGTTATTGATAATAAAAGGTCATAGGTGTGGCACCTGGGAGGGTGGACCATAGAGTCCCACTATGCTTGCACTGGAGGTTTATCTATCCCACAGCTATTACCCATCCCAAAGGTATCCCTGCCCATCCCACTGCTATCCTTACCCATCCCACAAGCATGCAAAGGCTTAAACCATTTCTAAAAGTTTCCACCAAGACTTTATTTTATAAAATAAATGAAGCAAGTGTGTGAAGCAAAGATAATCTTTATTAATAACAAGCTGTAAAAGAAAAATGACCCAAGTCAAATGTCCAAAGCAAAAATAAAGTCAACAGGTAGCCACCTAGTCTCTGGCACTCTTCTTGGTCACTCGGAGGTGTGCCCAGTCTCAGGTGTGAAGGGTCCAGGTGCTGTGGAGGTGGCTGCTGCTGGAGTGCTGGTCTGAAGTGCCACTGGGTTGCCTGGCCCGGAGAGGACAACAGGGGACAGTGTGTTGAGGAAGCTCTAAGACAGCTGACTCAGCCCCGTGATGTTGAGAGCCCTTTCCTCCATGACATGGGGTGTCAGCCCCAATACCAATGACAGATGTACTGAGGCTGGGCTTGGCTGTGGGGTGGAGGAAGGAGCAGTGTAGTGGGGCTGTCTGGTCTGCAGCTGGGTGAGGACTGGCGTCAGTGGCATCTGTGGCATAGGTGGCATCAGTGGCACCGGTGGCATCCGATGTACCTGTGCCTGGACTGGGAAGGGCTGCCTGTGCTGCTGGACCTCCTGGTAGCCATAGCCTTGGTAGGTGAGGGCCTGTGGAAAACCTTGGAAGGGCAGTTACATCACCTGGGGTGGAGGAGCAGACCTGAACAGGGTGGGAGTAGGTTCATCTTGGTCTGGAGGGTTGTGAAGAAGATCGATGATCCTGTCCTTCACCACCTGGTACTGGGGTTCCGCCATGTTCATGAGGGTTTGGTTGACATAGGTGAGGAAGGGCTTTCGGTTGGAGGATGGGGCGTTGGTGTGTTCCAGCTGAGAGAGGAGATCTATGTTGCTCCTGATGGTGTCTCTTATCTCCAGCAGGACAGTGTGGCTCTGTCCCTCCAGTTTGCCTCTCTGCCTTTCTGTGGAGGTGGAGCTGGGGGTGGATGCGGGTTGGGCTGTGGTGTAAGTGCCCTCTCCTTGCTCTCACTGCATCAGGGGGTCCTCCACGCGCTCTGCCATGGGTAGTACAGCTGTCGGGGGGGTGTCCATCGTGGCACGCTCCACAGATACCTGCCTGGAGACAGGAGCTGACTCTCTGCCAGAAGAGGACTGGCTCTCAGCAGGTTGCCTGAGAGAGAGGGTTGTGAGAGGGGCTGCTTCTCGGTGGTGGATCTCACCCTCCAAGAAGCTGCACTTGGCCATCATGTAGGTCTCTCTGTCCGTCAGTTTGACTGTGGCCTGGCCAGATTTCTTGAGATGCAGCTTCCCGTACCAGGTGTGCATGTGCTTCCACCAGCCGAGGAGCACCTCCAAAGTATAGCCCAGGCTCTCTGCCTTCTCTCTCCAAGCAGCCTGCTTCCTTTTGGTGTCGCGATAGAGCCCGTGTCCCTTCCGCCATAGATACTCGTTTTCCCTCAGCCACTCCAGCACCTCATCCTCATGTTCCTCTTCTATGTTGTATTGCCTCCTCTCCCGTTCTCACGTCTGCCTCTTCCTCCCTTTGGCAGGGCCATATGGGTCCTCATCAGAGGGGCTTCGAGGTTGTAGGGGCTGCTCCTCCATACCACCACCAGCAGCAGCAACAACAGTAGCAGCAAAAGCAGGACCAGCAGGACCAGCACCAGCACCAGCACCAGCAGCAGGACCAGCAGGACCAGGAGCACCAGCAGGACCAGGAGCACCAGCAGGAACAGGAGCACCAGCAGAAGCACCACCACCAGGAGCAGCGCCAGCAGAGTAAGAACCAGCAGAAGTACCAGCACCAGGAGCAGTTCCAGCAGAGTAAGCACCAGCAGAAGCACCACTGCTAGAAGCAGCATCAGCAGAGTAAGCACCAGCAGAAGCACCACCTCCAGAAGTAGCATCAGCAGAAGCCCCAGCCCCAGAAGAGCGAGCCCAGGCTGCAGAAGCCCCAGCAGAAGCAGAGTCAGGGCCAGGGGGTGGGATGGTGGCCCTGTCCCTCTTGCCAGGGCTGGCAGCAGATGACACTATTCTCAGTCACTCTGAGTCATGTCTATGGTCTCAGCTGTTGAGCAGGCAGGGACTGTGGAGGTGGCTGTGGCTTGAGTGCTGATCTGAAGTGCCATTGGGGTGCTTGGCCCCGAGAGTACAACGGGATGGTGTGTTCAGGAAGCAATCCGAGAGCTGACTCAGTCCCGTGAGGTTGAGAGGCCCTTCATCAAGGACTTGAGATGTCAGGCCCAATACTGATGACAGATTGTCCGTTGATGGGCTTGGCTGTGGGGTGGAGGAAGGAAGAGTGTAGTGGGGCTGTCTGGTCTGCAGTAGGAGTAGGAGCAGCTGCAGCTGGGTAGGAGCAGCTGCAGCTGGGCCTTGAGGGTTGTGCAGAAGTGCTGTGATCTTCTGCTTCATCACCTGGTACTGGGCCTCGGGCAGGTCCCTCAGGGTCTGGCTCACGTAGGTGATGAAGGTGTTCCAGCCCGAGGATGCTCTGTCCAAGTGGACCAGCTGAGAGAGAAGTTCTGTGCTGGTCTTCATTGTGTCCCTGATCTCCAACAGCACACTGTGGTCCTGGCCCTCCAGTCTGCCTCTCTGCCTGCATCCTCTGGAGCTGGGGGTGGGGGTTGGGGTGGGTTGGCCTCTGGTGGCTGCTGCTTCTTCCTCCATTTGTGACAACAGGGCGTCATCCTCCACGGGATCCTCCAAGTCTGCTGGCATGGGGAGTGCAGCTGTCGGGAGGGTCTCTGCTGTGGGGTTCTCTGAAGACGCCTGCCTGGACAGGGGAGCTGGCTCCTGGCTGGATTTGGACTGGCTGTCTGTGGGCTGTCTGAGGGAGAGGGGTCTCAGACGGGCTACTCCTTGGTGGCGGATCTCACCCTCCAGGAAACTGCACTTGGCCATGACGTAGATCTCTCGGTCAGTGAGCTTGACAGCGGCTTGCCTGGATTTCTTGAGGTGTAGCTTGCCATATCAGGTGTGCATGTGCTTCCACCATCCAAGGAGTACTTCTGCAGTGTACCCCAGGCTCTCTGCCTTGTCTCTCCAAGCTGCCTGCTTCTTCTTGGTGTCGCGATACAGTCTGTGGCCCTTTCTCCAGAGGTACTTGTTCTCCCTCAGCCATTCCAGCACCTCATCCTCATGCTCCTCGGAAATGGTGTACTGTTTCTTCTCTCCCTTCTCCTTCCCTTGTCTCTTCCTCCCTCTGGCAGGGGCTTCAGCAGGGCCTTCAGGGGCTTGAGCAGCAGGGCTTTGAGGGGCTTGAGGGCCTTGAGGCTGGTCCACCACAGCAGCAGCAGCTTCAGAGTCAGTGCCAG
Organism: Laticauda colubrina; assembly: GCA_015471245.1. Taxonomy (NCBI): domain Eukaryota; kingdom Metazoa; phylum Chordata; class Lepidosauria; order Squamata; family Elapidae; genus Laticauda; species Laticauda colubrina. The sequence goes on from BLBF01000069.1 coordinate 6,699,755, forward strand.
GGAGTGGGATGCTGGTTCTGGCCTTCTTCACCTTGCCAGGGCTTGAACAAGTAGACACGGGTTTCCTCTTCTTGCCTGACTGACGAACCATGGTGTTCCTGCAAGATGTATGTGGCAGCAAGTCTTTTCCCTGTATGCTGACTGTGTGCGTGCTGCATCCTTTTATATCCATGGAACTGATGCAATTCATACTCCCCACATGCGCAGTGAATGCTTTGCATCCGATATACATCCGCACGGCATCCCCTTTGTTTCCTATAGGCGTCCGTGATGCATCCGCTTCATCTGCTATGCATCCACCCCTTCCCCTATGCATCCGGTTCGAAATTCTCCCCTGGAACCCCTTCGGATGTGTCATCCCCTTCCATCCGCTGTCATCCGCTAGGCTTCCTATGAACATCCATTTAACATCCCCATTACATCCTACCCACGTCCGTTCTTTTCTGTTCTTTTCCGTTCTGTTTATGCAAATTTTTGCCACTTTTTGTAGCAGATGACAACGGATGGAGCCACCCCCGAAATTTTGCTCGTCTGCTGTGTCCTTTATGCATACGTTTTGCGTCCATCAGCCAGTGGGATCGGGCCTTTAGATAGCAAGGTGGGGAACCATTTTGTTTTTTCAAAATAAACAATTGTGGGTCTATTAATATGTATTCATTTTTATTTATTTATAAAGCAAACTTCTTAACCACTCACCTCCTTCATAGTGGGGCTCTGAGCAGTGTACAATAGCAATAGCCTGAGACTTATATACAGCTTCACAATGCTTTACAGCCCTCTCCAGTGATGGGGCTCAAAAAATTTTACTGCTGGTTCTGTGGGTGTTGCTTGGTAGGCGTGGTAGGGGAAGGTTACTGCACAATCCTCCTTCCCTCCTCACCCCATTAACCTGCTTTCCAGCTCCATTCTCCTGTGCAGGGCAACAAAAGAAGACCCAGCCGATCAGTTGGGACTCGGAAGGCAGATAATAGAGGGGGGCAGGGCCAGTTAGAGGTGGTATTTGCCAGTTCTTTGAACTACTCAAAATTTCCCCTACTGGTTCTCCAGAACTGGTCAGAACCTGCTGAATACCACCTCTGGCATTCTCTAAGCAGTTTACAAAGTCTATTGCTCCCAACAATCAGGGTCCTCATTTTATCAACCATGGAACGATGGAAGGATGATCAACCTTGAGACAGTCAGGATCGAACTGCCAGCAGCGAGCAGAATTAGCCTGCAGTACTGCATTCTAACCACTCTACCAATGTAATCAATATAATAAAATATTAAAAATCAAATACAGGTAGTCCTTGACTTGCATCCATTAAAAATTAGCCCAAAATTTCTGTTGCTAAGTGAGGCATTCATTAAATAAGTTTTGCCCCATATTTATGACCTTTCCTACCACAGTTATTAAGTGAATCACTGCACTTTTTTACATTTGTTACTTGGCCATTAAGTGAATCTGGATTTTCTCACTGACATTGCTGGACAGCAGGTTGTAAAAGGGGATCACATGACCTCAGGACACTGCAACCATCATAAATATGAGTCAGTTGCCCAGTGTCTGAATTTTTGATCACATGACACATGTAATGGTTGTAAATGTAAAAAATGGTCATAAGTCACTTTTTTCAGTGATATTGTAACTTCGAATAGCCACTAAATGAAAAGTTGTTAAGTCAAGGATAACCTTTACAAGAACATAAATTATAAAAGTAACTTTGAGAGTGGTCCACCTCTTAGAGCAGTTCTTCAAACTTGGCAACTTTAAGACTTGTGGACTTCAATTCCCAGAATTCTTCAGCCAATCATGCTGGCTGAGGAATTCTGGGAATTGAAGTCCACAAGTCTTAAAATCACCACGTTTGGAGATCCTGCCTTAGACAGAAGTCCCTTGATCTTACAGAACTCTAGATCATCTGTTCTTCTTCCATGTAAGCAAGCAAGCAGAAGAATCATGGAATACTCTCAGCCTGGAAACGAGAAAGGACATTTGAAAAATATTTCAGAAAAAGAACAGATGGACCTTCTGTTCCATTCTCCTAAACGGCTAGCATCCTCCCCCTCAAATCGAGAGAAAGTGAGAACGAGGATCAAACACATCAAGGCAACCCCACCTTAATGTACTCACTGATAAATCAGGGGCTAAAGTACACATATGTCCCATTTCCAAGATGTTGTAAATGTAAGCTCCTTTTATCTGCTTAATGAGGCTTTGTAAGAACCTGGGAAGGAGGGAGGGAGGGAGGGGGAGGAGGAAAGAAAGAGAGGGAGAAGAGGAGGAGAAAGAGGAGGAGGAAGAGGAAGAGGAGAAGGAGGAGGAGGAGGAGGAAGAAGAAGAAGAAGAAGAAGAAGAAGAAGAAGAAGAAGAAGAAGA
>BLBF01000069.1:6702123-6721210 GCA_015471245.1 Laticauda colubrina
AAGAAGAAGAAGAAGAAGAAGAAGAAGAAGAAGAAGAAGAAGAAGAAAACTCAAATGGATTGTATGTGTCCTCCTCGGACCCAGCTAAGCATTGTGGATCCTGGCTATATTTGAGAAAGAATCAGTTCAGCTCATTTATTGCTCATGTCGATGCACAAGAATCTTGTCAACTAACAGCACATAATTGATGCGAGATAAGAGTCAACAGAATTCAAGAAGGGTTGGATTAAGACCATTTGTGGGAATGTAGTGACTCCAGGCTGATTCCTCCCTTGACTCCTCCAAGCTCTGCCTCTCCCTTTCCTACAAGATGGCAGCTGTGGGAAACTTCCAATGACCTCAATCATGGGCAGATACAGAAGGTTGTGTCACTGAATCTGCTTCTGTTCAGTCTGGACAACAGAGTCGATCTGCAAATTGTAATCCACAGCCTCATCCTTCTGTTTCTCCTGTGTCCCAAGGGTGCTTTAAAAAACAACAATTTTTCCTTGAAGTTGTTTTGCTTCTCATTCAAGGAGCTTCTTCTCTTCTGACTAAATGGTGGAGGATGGAAGGATTTATATTCCTTGCAGTCATCTGGTTGTTAGCATTCTCTCTGAGAGTCCTTGAGACCACCTGGAGATTTATCTGTGCCCTCACAGTCACCTGAATCGTGCAAATGGGTGTAGAACCATGCTGGGAGTTTGCAGGGGTTCAAGAGAGCCCTTAGCTAAAATTTGGTGCAGTTCGGAGAACCTCCAAATCCCACTCCTGTTTGGCCCCACCCATCCTGCCCCCCCCCCCCAGGAGTCCCCATGCGGTCCGTTTTGTATGCAGTTAAGTGCAGGGCACGCGTAGAGGCTCAGAGAGGGTGAAAAACAGGCTTCCCAGAAGTTCAGGAAGACTGGAAATGGGCCTGTTTCTGGCTTCCAGAGAGCCTCTGGAGTCCGGGGAGGCCATTTTTACCTTCTCGGAGGCTCGAGAAAAGCCTCCAGAGCCTGGGAAAGGCAAAAATACCCTCACCCCCTGCCATGGTGCAGGAGGCCAACTAGACCACACCCACCCAGCAACCATGCAGAGAACCCCTTGCTAAAATTCAGTCTTCTCTGTCTAGAATGTGGACTCAATGACTCTCAGAAAGAGTGCTAATGACCAGATGACTGCAAGGAATATAAATCTTTTCCATCCTCCGCCATTCAATCAGAGCTGAAGAAGCTTCTTGGATGAGAAGTGAAACGTCTTCAAGGAAAAACAAGAAAGTCCAGCTGCCATTTGAAAAAAGCATCTTTGGGACAACCATGACCTAGATGACTGACAATCTTCACTTTAGACATGTTTCTCCTCTGGTTCTGATGAACAAAGCTCACATAATAGGCATTCTCACCTGCCATTTAATTATAATGACAACCCCATTGCTTTGTACTGATTCCCCTCTTCCCTGAGACTAGCTCTTCTCAGAGTGAAGTAGCCTACTCAAGGGCACAGCCTTGGGGGAAGTACACAAACATTGCTCTTGAATGGTGGACATCAAGAAAAGCGAGCTTGCCAAATTGCCCAGGTGCCAAGCAGAGGAGATGTTTTCACCTTGAAGTGCTGCTCCCATGCCATCATGGACCATGCATAGAGAAACACAGCTTGTTCGGCACAATGGCAATATGGAAGGCCCCATGAGAACAGAAGGTGATTCATGGAGACAATTGCCACCTGGGTGTCCACATCATGGCACAAACACGGCAGCATTTTGCTTTAGAGGCGGGGAGCGACATTCCGCATTTGCTGCAGAAATGCATGGAGCCTCTCGATTGTAGTAGAGATACCTTTGTTGCAGTAATTGAACTTCTGAAGTATAGGTCGTTTGTGGCCTGCTGGCATTGACTTTATCTCTTGAGCTTTGTGGTGGATCCAGTGGAGAATGGCAAGAATGTGTGTTAATTATCAGCTGAGCAAAATAGATCCCTTCTCCAATATTTTCTATTTGCTCCTCAACAAAAGAAGCCAGCTTCTAGGGTGGAATTATCTTTCTTTCCGTCTTCCTCTCTTTCTCTTTTTCCTCCTTTTCTTTTCTTCTCCTTCTCCAAGTTTTCAAATTATCTCTGTTTTTCGTAAAAGTACAACATGGGGAGATAAATACACAGATATCTTTGAGGGGATCCTTGATGCTCCCTGAGCTTGGTTGTTTTCTTATGGATGTTTCATTACCCAAACTAGGTAACATCATCAGTGCTGGACGATTGGTTAAGACATCAGGTTAGAAGCCAGGAGACTGTGAGCTTGAATTTGAGTCCTGCTTTCAGCAATAAAACCATCTGGGTGACTTTGGGCCAATCACCAGAAGATGGTGAGTTCTAGCCTCACTTTAGGCATGAAAGCTGACTGAGTGGCATTGGATCAATCACCAGGAGACAATGAGTTCTAGTTCCATCTCAGGCATGAAATCCAGCCAGGAGTCTTTGGGCCAATCACAAGGAGACAATGAGTTCTAGTCCCACCTTAGGCATGAAGGCTGGATGGATGACTTTGGGCCAATCACCAAGACACAGTGAGTTCTAGTTCCATCTCAGGCATGAAAGCCAGCTGGCTGACCTTGGGCCAATCACAAGGAGACAGTGAGTTCTAGTCCTCCCGCCTTACTCTGAAAACCAACTGGATGACCTTGGGCAAGTCATTCTCTCTCAGCCCAACCCACCTCACAGGGTTGTTGTTGTGGGGAAAACAGGAGAAGGGAGGTGTGTTCGCCACCTTGACTTTTTTAAAGGTGAGATACAAAATAAAAATATAAAAATATCAAACATGCTTTATCCCTTTAGTTTCCCAATTTTTGTCAACGCTGTGCAAGACAGGTTCAACTATTTTTCCTCCGAAGAAAGGCAAGGAAAAAAGGAAAATAATTTCTGCTTCTTCTTTCTCTGTCAGTTCTTTGTTTATGCAAGGCCTCAAGGAAAAAGATAGAAGGCGAAAGAGGAAATATGCCAAATTGTTTTCAAGAACATCTCTGAAGGGAGTGGTCCCCAACCTTTTTTGTACCAGGGACCAGTTTCACGCAGAAACACTTTTTCAAGGACTGGCAAAATCAATTCTTCCCCAATAGTAAAGGGCTTCTTTACTATTTCTTGACTAAAAATGTATTTATATATATATATATTAATCACAATTATTCATTCTTTGCGGCCCGGTACAAAACGATCCACGGACTGGTACCGGTCTGGGGCCCGATGGTTGGGGACCCCTGTCTCAAGGGACACCCCTAAAACCTCCCACTCCTTATTAGTTTCTTTATGTTACTTTTAGAAATATATATGAATAATCATCATGGCTCTTGCGCTTCCTTTTCCTCAAGGCTGTAGCCTCTCTCTAGCTTTCTTCCACCCTGTCCAGCTCTCTCTTTTCAGCTACTCTCATTTAAGACTTATACCCCCTATAATTAGCCCTATAGATTTATTTCCTTTTGTTTTACATTAATTGCACACTCATTTGCACCAAGGCCAATTCCTTTCCCCTCTTCTTTCGAGGGCTTAATTTTATTTTATTTTTTCTTAAGGAGGAGAAAGAGACTGGCCTAAAATGGACCCAGGCATATATTTTTTTTCCTCTCTCTCTTTCTTTTTAACACTCCGTTCAATTGACAGCTGGACTTAGAAAGGCTCAGCCTTTTGAGTTTTGAAAGCCTATTAGCTGTGGGCACTTATTTAATGAAGGCTGCAGTCTGGGAAGTGGGGAATGCAAGAGCAAATATCTCCTCCCAGAAGTGTGGCAAGCTTCATTGTTATTCTAATTGGGTGGGAGTTGATGGAATGGTGCCATGGATCCACACCAGCCCTGCCATCACTCCGGAAGACCAAAAGTGAGGCTGTTTCAAGGCCAAGTAGGAAAATCAGAAGACTGACAAAGAGAAAGGCATGTAGTCCCCGGATTAAGAGCGAGTTCTATTCCCGATATCTGTCCTTAAGTTGAATTTCTGTGTAAGCTGGGAACGGTGTTATGAAAACTCCTTAATGGCATTGTGCATGGACAGACTTTGCCATAATTTACACTAGGAAGCTGTGAACATCTTAGACCAAGCTAAATCCCAAAAAGCCACTAGGGAATTCCTGGAAGCCCAGCATTCAGACAAATCAGCCATCGACAGGCACATAGAGATAAACAACATCTACACACCATAAAAAGACCTCATCAAAAAGCTAAAAAGGAAACACAAAGAGCACCACGGCTCCTCGCAAACAATCAACATCCAGTAATAAGAGATTAATACTGACATTAACACTAGGCCAACAACCAAGCTCTAAACAACACCCCAATCAAGGAACTACTAACTCAGAACAAGCAATCAAACAGTAAATAACAGCCTAATCAAGGAACCACCAAGAAACAATCCCAACACTGACAGGACAAGGCACTGTATATAAAGAGAGAGCCAAGCCCCATATCCTTCTAGATAGACCCAAGGGTGCTTTTTCAGGAGGCCACTGAACTTCCTTGTTTTTTCTTTGAAGACATTTTGTTTCTCAACCAAAAAGCTTCTTCAGCTCTGACTGGATGATGGGGAATGGAAGGATCCCCACCATTCTGTCAGAGCTGAAGAAGCTTCTTGGATGAGAAGTGAAATGTCTCCAAAGAAAACAAGGAAGTCCAGTTGCCTCCTGAAAAAACACCTTTGGGACAGCCATGACCTGGATGACTGAGAATCTCCATAGAAACCCAGCTTAGAGAGCACCAAGGACCCCTCCTTCTCCACTTCCTTCTCCTCCCCCATTCCTTTCTAGCACTGATGATGTTACCTAGTTGGGTCATGAAACATCTGCAAGAAAACAACCAAGCTCAGAAAGCACCAAGGACTCCACAGTTCAACCATGAGCTACAAATATTATCTTCTATTGGTATTATTGTATAAACGCTTATAAGCAATATTGTGTAATGGACTGGGACCATTGTGTATTTAACTTGAATCATTGTATACTTAACTCAAATTTTGCTACAATAGACTCGGTTCTTAAGTGTCAGTCATGCTTAAACGAAGTTGTTCTTAACCTGAGGATTTGCTGCATCCCATGCATGGGGCCTACTGCTTCTGGACATCCACACCTATACTACAAATTTGCCTATGGGACAACCACTGTCCCATGGGCTGCTAAGACATCAGTGACAACTTCAGACTGATATCCCTTAACCCAAACCTATGATGTAAATGGAAACAATTCATATAACCCGCACATTTCAGGATTCCAAGCAAGGAAGTGAAAATGTTACTCCATTTCAAGTGAAATTTACAAACAAAAAACAAAAAAAATTGATTGGCAACAAATTTTGTGAAATTTCAACCACCTTTGGAAGAGGGAGAAAATTGGGTAACCCCAACTAGAATGAACCAGATGTACTAAGAAGAAAGAGAAAAAAAGGAGGGCTAAACTATAGAAATTTTGAGAACTGGATAAGTTTCTCTCTCTCTCTCTCTCTCTCTCTCTCTCTCTCTCTCTGTGTGTGTGTGTATGTGTGTATCTGAAAAGATCCTTGCAGTTTTCTTGGCAAACTATTTTTCAGAAGCAGTTTGCCATTGCCTTCTTCAGGGCTGAGAGAGACCGACCGGCCCAAGGTGATCCAACTGGCTGGGCCTAAGGCAAGACTAGAACTCACAGTCTCCTGGTTTCTAGCATCATGCCTTTCACCAGAGTGGCTTTCTCTCTGGCTAAGATCATCTGAGCATCCCTTTATTGGAGGGAGTTTCTTTGAACCTCTGGCTAATATGTATTAATGCAGTAGATGATTACATTCAGGTAGTCCGTGAAACTTATTGTCTCCTAGTGGGCCAAAGTCACCCAGCCGCCTTTCATGCCCAAGGCGGGACTAGAATTCAATGTCTCCTAGTGATTGGCCCAAAGTCACCCAGGTTTAACCACTGGATTACACTGCCTCTTTTTCTACAGCTACAATCTGATAACACTAATTAATGAAAATAAAAATGCCCAAAATAAAAACAAGTCCAGAAAGGGAAATGGAACTCTTCTCAGACTATCTGAGGTAATCCCAGGAGGGCACCTGCTATGCACAGGCTGCCAGAAGGAAGGAGGAAAAAAACCACAATTAAAATAAACGAGTAATTTTAAGTCAAAGTCCAACTTCTTTCAATAGTCTCTTTGTGTTTCTGTTGCCTTTGGGTATTGCTCATTTATTCGACTTAATGAAAACTGAACTATATGGCCTGAGACTTGTGAGTCCCCGGTGTGTTGTTAAGGTGTACCAATATCCCGCTGGCAACCCCCGTCGGTGACCAGCCAGCTTTCGTTCCTCAGTCGACTTTTTAATGATTCGTTTCTTTGCTTTTTCTTTTTCTTCTTAAGGAGAGATTTTGCCTGCAGCAAAGAATTAGGCTCAGGAATAATCAAAGCCAGCTGGGGAATTCTGGGAGATGAAGTCCACCCATCTTAAAATGACTGAGTTTGGGAATCAATGCTCTGAGATAAAAAGAAAAAGAAAAAACGGATTGGGTCACCTGGTGTTGTAACATTGCTCTGCCTTTATTTTTTTCATTTTTTATTTTTTGACAACCTTTCCTTCTCTACTAATACAGATAGTCCTTGACTTACTCCCACAATAGAGCCCAAAATTTATGTGAAACATTTCTTCAGTGAGTTCTGCCCCATTTTGTAACCTTTCTTGCCGTAGCTGTTAAGTGAATCACTGCAGTCATTAAGTGAGTAACCCAGTTGTTATGTGAATCTGGCCTTCCCCATGGACTTTGCTTGCCGGAAGGTCGCAAACGGGGGATTGCATGACCCCGGGACACTGCAACCATCATAAGTACGAGTCAGTGGCCAAGTGCCTGAATTTTGTTCATGAGACCACAGGGATGCTGCAATGGCCATAAGGGTGAAAAAATGGGTCATAAGTCACTTTTGTTAGTGTCTTCTAACTTTTGAACAGTCACTAAATGAACTGTGGCAAGCCGAGGACCACCTGTACTAGCCTTGATAGGTAAGAGGCTTGAGTCAGCAATGGCAGCCTATTTACAACTCAGCCTGTTATTTCTCTTTCCCCGACAGTTTGGATTCTGTTCAAGACTGAAATAGTTTTTCACATGAATTTAATAAATAATATCACCTATAGTCATAGCTCTAGGAGTGGCATATGTATTCATTAACTAATTTGAACTGCACAAGATAGATAATTTCTTGGCACTAAATATTTGAAGCATGCTACTTTCTCTTTAGGAGTGAAGGCTAATGGCCAATAGTAACAGAATAACAGAGCTGGAAGGGACCCTGGAGGTCTTCTAGTTCAACCCCCTGCTTAAGCAGGAGACCCTATACCAGTGATGGCTAACTTTTTTGGGCTCCTGTGCCAAAAATTGTGCCAGTACCCAGAAGGCATGAGCTGGGTAAGCAGCCTTAGTAAGTTTCTATAACACACACCCCGTCCCCTGTGTATGAGCAAGCAATCCCTCCCCCCCCCGCCACCGCCCCCTTAATTGCACTGTGCCTCCCAGCTGATTTTCGATCCATTTGAGGCCTTTTTCAGCCTCCCAGAGGCTTGAAGACAGCTTCTGCAGCCTTTGCAGTCTGAAAAATAGGCCCGTTTCATCACTTCCGGTATAACAGGAAGTCACGAAATGGGCCTATTTTTCGGCCTGCAAAGGCTGCAGAAACCTTCCTCAAGCCTCTGGGAAGCTGAAAAAGGCCTCAAACAGGCCGAAAATCAGTTGTGAGGCACACACATGCACAGTGAGGTAAGTTTGCCTGCAGCTCGCATGCCAGCACAAATGGCTCTGTGTGCCACCTGGGGCATGCTTCCCATAGGTTCGCCATCACGGCCCTATACCATTGCAGACAAATGGATGTGCAATCTCTTCTTAAAAACTCCAGTGATGAAGCATCCACAATTTCTGAAGGCAGCTTCTGTTCCACTGGTTAATTGTTCTCACTGTTAGGAAGTTTCTCCTTAATTCCAGGCTGCTTCTTTCCTTGAATAGTTTCCCTCCATTGTTTCTTGTCTTGGCTTCTGGTGCTTTGGAAAATAAGTTGACCTCGTCCTCTTTGTGTCAGCCCCTCAAATACTGGAATATTGCTTTCATGTCCCCCCTTAGTCCTTCTTTTCTCTAGACTAGCCAAACCCAAATCCTGCAAACATTCTTCACAGGTTTTAGTCTCCACACCCTTAATCACCTTAAGCCCCTGTCACACTGCACCAACGGATGGAAAGAGGATGTAAAACGGAGAAAAACATTTGCCATCCGTTGGTTAACGCGATGCTTCCGTTCTGTACTCACTGCCTCCGTTTTGCTTCCTCTCTATCTGTCCAGCATCCGTCTATTGACATTTCATCCGCTCAGAAGGTTTTGAGCTGCTCAAAACTTTTGAGCGGAAAATGTATCCAATGCATCCGTTCTGCAACCTCTAGGCATACGGGGGACATCCGTTCTGCATCCATTACGCATCTGCTATATCTGCTAGGCATCCGCTGCGCATCTGCGCAACTCAAATCCGTTCCAGCGGTAAACGGACGCAGGGAGGAAGCGGAACAGACGTGCAGCGTTAGTAGCACGGACGGAGAAAGGATGAAAGCGGATGCAGCTACGCATCTGCGTCATCCGCTACGCATCCGCTCTGCATCCGTTCTGCATCCTCTACGCATCCACTCTGCATCCTCTATGCATCCGCTCTGCATCCGCTTCTATCCACTTCCATCCGCTAGGCTTCCATTCCGCATCCGCTTTCCATCCGCTCTGCGTCCTCCCCCCGTCCATTCCTTTCTGTGTTATCCGCTCTGCTTATGCAAAGTTTTGCCCCTTTTGAGAGCAGATAACAACGGATGGAACATTTTTCTCGTCCGCTGTGTCCTTTTTACAAACATTTTGCATCCGTTGGGCAGTGTGACAGGGCCTTTAGTTGCTCTTCTCTGCACTTTTTCCAAAATTTCAACATCTTTTCTATAATGTGGTGACCAAATCTGGATGCAGTATTCCAGGCGTGGCCTTAGTAAGTTTCTATAATGCAGTATTAATGCTTCATGTGATTTTGATTTATATTGTTTTATATTTATATGGATTTATATTTGATAAATTTTCATTTAAGAGGCCTCTATTTATACCACCAAGGATTGTATTAGCTTTTTTGGCTGCTACCGCATACTTCTGGCTCATATTTAAGCGATCATCCACTAGAACGCCAAGATCCCTCTCACAGTTTTTGTTTTTGAGCCATATTTCACCTAAACTGTACTTATACCTTACCTGCCTAGCTGTAAAACTTTGCTTTTCTCCACATTAAATTTCATTTTGTTGGATAGGGCCCATTGTTCAGGTCTGTCAAGATCTTTTTGAATCCTGAGCTTTCTTTTTTCTTTTCTTTAAGCTGTAGAATCCACTTTTTTTTTTCTTTCTTTATCCATTCGACATTCGTTCTGGCAATTTTCTCCCAAGTGCCCAAATGCGCCTTCTCAGCAATCCACAGAAGGCATGACCTTCATTTCCTATTATGAAGACTTCCTTTGGTTTCCTTGAGAGCATCTCAGAACTTGACATATTTAAAAAAAATTCAGAGAGGGAGAGGAAGGAGGTGGGGGAGTTCATCCTGCTTGCCTCAAAACAAACAAAATCCTCCCCCTACACACACACCGTTGTTTTGATAAACAACCATCTCTTGGTGGTAACTCTCATCAGAAGAACCAGGGGTTTTATTTGCATGTCTGGAAAAACACCTTGCCCTCTGATTTGAAAAGCCCCAGGTCTGAACTATCTGAGGTTGCTGTTAATAGATTAATAAGACCTGTGCAGCCTTTGTTTGCAATGCCTGTTTTTTTAAGATAAAAAAAAACTAGCCCGGGTGTCATTGGAGGCTGGGCCTCTCTCCACAACTGAGCCCCATTCATCCTGAGTACACAAGAGCTTGCAAATTTAATAAGCAGAATCCATTCCAGCCTCCTGGTCTGCCATGGCAACCGGAACATGGACAGGGAAGGGGGGGTGGCGGCAGAGGAAGGGGACGGCGTGCATTTCTTAGCCTTCATTATTTCCAAAGCCATCTGCCGTGGAGAACCTACCATTCTCAACTTAATTTACATAGAGCTGGCCTGCAATGTGACAATCGTGAGGTTTCTGGAATCCTTTTTGACACGCCTGCCCCTTGCAACGCAATTCTGGGGGAATGTCCAATGGCTCGGGCAACAAGGGACATATAAGCAAGGCGGAGTTGTCTTGAAAAGTCTGGGGGCTAAAAGCAGAAAGGGAGGAGGATGGCTCAAAATGGCATCCAAAATTTCGGTCCCCGGGAAAGTGAAGGAATGGGGCACGGACCAAAATCCATTTTGGTTTACAAAGAGGAGAACTTTGTAGAGGGTGGAATAATTGTGGCCTTGAAAAGGCCACCCTTGGAATACTGCATCCAGTTTTGGTCACTACGATGCTAAAAAGACATTGAGACTCTGGAAAGAGTCCAGAGAAGAGCAACAAAGATGACTAGATGGCAGGAGCAGATAAAGAAGGGTTGCTGGAACTGGGTATGTCTAGTTTAATAAAAAGAAGGATTAGGAGGGTGACATGACAGCAGTGTTCCACTTCCACTAAGTGGCTGCCACAAAGAAGAGGGAATCAAGCTATTCTCCAAAGCTCCTGAGGGCAGAACAAGGAGCAACGGGTGGAAACTCATCAAGAAGAAAACAACCTAGAATTAAGGATAAATTTCCTTACAGTGAAAACAATCAATCAGTGGAACAGCTGATCTTCAGAAGGTGTGTGTGCTCCAACACCAAAACCTTTAAGAAGAGATTGGGCAACTATTTGTCTGAAATGCTCTAGGGTCTCCTACTTGAGGAAGGGGTTGGACTAGAAGACCTCCGAAGTCCCTTCCAACTTTGTTGTTCTGTTACTATTGGCCACTAGCCTTCATTCCTGAAGAGAAAGCAGCATGCTTTAAATATTTAGTGTTGGGAAACTATCATCTATCTGTTTGTTTGTCTGTCTGTCTGTCTGTCTGTCTGTCTGTCTGTCTGTCTGTCTGTATCCCCTTGTATTATTTTTACAAATAACTCAAGGTGGCAAACATATCCAACATATCTTCCTCCTGCATATTTTCCCCACAATAACAACAACCCTGTGAGGGTAGGTTGAGTGTGAGAGAGAGAAGCTGGCCTAAAGTCACCCAACTGGCTTTCATGCCTAAGGTAGGACTAGAACTCACTATCTCCTGATGATTGGCCTAAGGCCGTGATGGCGAACCTATGGCACATGTGCCACAGTTGGCATGCAGAACAATTTGTTCATGTGCATGCCTCCCAGCTGATTTTTGGCCTGTTTGAGACCGTTTTCGCACTCCTGAGGCTTGAGGGAAGCCTCTGCAGCCTTGGAGGCCGGAAAACAGGCCTTCTGGAAATACCGGAAGTGCCAAAACGGGCCTGTTTTCAGCCTCCCGAGGCTACAGAAGCTTCCCTTGAGGCTCCAGAAGAGTGAAAACAGCCTCCAGAGGCCCTCCAAAGGCTGAAAATGGGCACTTCTGGTATTTCCGGAAGGCCCATTTTTTGGCCTCTGAAAGAATGAAAATGGCCTCAAACGGGCCAAAAATCAGCTGGGAGGCGCACGCATGTGCAGTGCAGGTAAGGGGGCAGGGCAGGGATGTTGCGCATGCATGCACAAGGGAGGTGGGTGCATTGCATTGTGGGTGCCAGCACATGCACGCACTTTCAGCACACCACAACAAAAAGGTTCACCATCACTGGCCTAAGGTTGGCTTTCATACCTAAGGCAGGACTAGAAGTCACTGTCTCCTGGTGATTGGCCTAAAGTCACCCAGTTGGCTTTCATGCCCAAGGTGGGACTAGAACTCCCAGTCTATTGCTGATTGGCCCAAAATCCCACAGCCAGCTTCCATGCCTAAGTCAGAAGTAGAACTCTCAGTCTCCTGGCTTCTTCACACGGTTTCTAACCAAATGATTGTGACTTACATGACCTGCAACCATTGGTTTAAGCCCATGTCACACTGGCCAACGGATGCAAAAAGGACACAGTGGATGAGCAAAATGTTCCATCCGTTGTTATCCGCTCTCAAAAGGGGCAAAAATTTGCATAACCAGAACGGATAACACGGACGGGGGAGGATGCAGGGCGGATGCAAAGTGGATGTGGAATGGAAGCCCAGCGGATGGAAGTGGATGGGAGCAGATGGCGCGTCCACTGGGCTTCCGGGGGGCCTCAGCGAAGCGGACACGGAACGGATACAGCGGATGCAGAGCGGACGCCGAATGGATAAAGCGGATGCACAGCGGATGCACAGCGGATGCACAGCGGAAGCCTAGCGGATATAACGGAAGCAGCTCGGAAGCAGGTCGCCATTCAGAGGAAAGACCTGCTGCCGGACACATCGACTGCCTTGCTTGCCCTGCCTGCATGTCTGCTTGCCAGCCTTGATGCCTGCCTCCCTGCCAGCCTTGCTGCCAGCCTTGGTTCCTGCCAGCCTCCCTGCCAGCCAGCAACCCCACAACCATGCGGAAGCACAGCAAGCCTCAGCCATCTTCTGCCAGCCCTGGCAAGAGGGACAGGGCTACCATCCCACCCCCTGGCCCTCACTCTGGTTCTGCTGGGGCTTCTGCAGCACGGGCTCGCTCTTCTGGGGCTGGCGCTTCTGCTTCTTCTGCTTCTGGAGGAGCTGATGACAAGCACTCCAGCACCAGCCACCTCCACAGCACCTGGACCCTTCACCCCTGAGACTGAGCGACCAAGAGGAGTGCCAGAGACTCATTTTTGTCTTATAGCTTGTTGTTAATAAAGTCTATTTATGATTCACACACTTGTTTCATTTCTTTTTTTTAATAAAGTCTTGCTGGAAACTTTTAGAAATGGTTTAAGCCTTTGCATGCTTGTGGGATGGGTAAGGATAGCAGTGGGATGAGCAGGGATACCTTTGGGATGGGTAATCCCTGTGGGATGGGCAGGGATACCTTTGGGATGGGTAATAGCTGTGGGATAGATAAACCTCCAGTGCAAGCACAGTGGGACTGTATGGTCCACCCTCCCAGGTGCCACACCTATGGCCCTTTATTATCAATAACAATATAATCAATCATCCACACATGTCAACATAAACACAACTCTTTATTAAATGCCCTGTTCATTGTAGGGCCACTCAACATACATGGCCCAATCTCATCTGTGTGATGAGACAGGCTGAAGGAAGCATCCATTAAGCATCTACCATTCTATCTTGCCACTCCACTGCTTCAGCTGGGGAGTTGCACCAGTGTTTCAGGAGGTTGTGCTGCTTCTTCGACTCACGTGAGGCTCTGTTGGGGCCTTGCACATCCTGAGTGTTGATCAGGTTTCGCCCTTGCCTCCATCCCCCAGCCTCCATGTCCCCATTGTCTTGCCTGTTCTGCAAGACAATGGGTTCTGGGTAGCGGGTGCGCATGAGATTGTGCAGGATGCAGCAAGATTCCACGATCCTCCTCATGGTCTCTGGGCGATGCTGCATGTTGGTGAGAAGTACCTGGAACCTGTTGGCCAGGATGCCAAAGGCGTTCTCCACCACCCGTCTTGCCCTGAACAGCCTGTAGTTGAAGATCCTCTCTTCACGGGTGAGGTATTTGGAGGTGTAGGGCTTCATGAGGTAGGTTGTGAGGGAGAAGGCGTCATCCCCCACGATGAAGTAGGGCACATCTTGTGTGTCGTTGGGCAGCGGGTCTGGATCTGGGAAGCCCACCATGAGGTTGCTTTCCAGCCCCTCCTTGAGGTGACTGGCGTTGTATACCTGGGCATCTGAAGATGAGCTGTTGCCTGAAGCATCGATGTATATGAACTTGTAGTCAGCATCGACCATGGCGAAGAGGATGATGCTGAAGAAGCCCTTGGAGTTGTGATAAGTGGACCCCGACTTGGCTGGCGCTTTGCAGGCCACGTGCTTGCCATCTATGGCTCCAACGGTGTGGGGGAAGTTCCACTTCTGATACCACTGCTCTGCAACTTTCTTCCAGCCTTCTTCAGTGGAGGGGCACTGGAGAAGCTCCTCCTTGTATTCTTCGATGATGGCCTGCACCACTTCTCTGACCACAAAGCTGATGGTGCTGGGTGGCACCCTCCAGCCGTACTGCATGATCCTGTAGGAGGTCCCTGAGGCCAGGTGGCGCAGAGTGAGTGCCATCTTGAGCCCAGGTTCCAGGCTGGGCAGGAAGTTGGTGTTTGTCTTGCTCAACTTGGGTGTCAGGCACTGCACAACTTCGTCAAACATGGCTGGAGGCATCCTCATGAAGTTCTGGAACGCCCGAGTGTCTTCGCTCCTAAGCTCCACCATCAGCTTGTTGTACAGTCCGTCCTCTGCTCTTCTGGCGAACCATCTTCAGACCCAGACTCTTTTTGGCTGCCTCTTTTTCTTCCCATAGTAGAGTTCACAGAGCCTGCAGATGGCTTCGCACTGTTGCAGAAGGATGGTGGCTGCCGAAAGGACTTTGTCACAATCCACGGTGGACATGACTGGATGCTGTGGAAGAGGAAGAGGCAGATGAAGGCTGCAGAGGTCTGCACCGCTGGGCTGCTGTTCTGAAAGTGAGATGCAGGC
Source organism: Laticauda colubrina (assembly GCA_015471245.1). Taxonomy (NCBI): domain Eukaryota; kingdom Metazoa; phylum Chordata; class Lepidosauria; order Squamata; family Elapidae; genus Laticauda; species Laticauda colubrina. Next base: position 6,716,631 of record BLBF01000069.1, read on the forward strand.
GAGTTGCTCCCCCTTTTTATAGGCAGTATAGGTTTTCCACTAGGCATCCTCTAGGCATCCTCTAGACATCCTTAATATCCGAGATAGGTCCCCTCTGCGAACGTTTTTTCCATTTTAAACGCTTTGTTTCCGTTCTGCATCCGTTCTGCATCCGTTCCGCTTCCTCCCTGCGTCCGAGCGGATGCGAGTTGCGCGGGTGCCTAGCGGATGCCTAGCGGATATAGCGGATGCGTAACGGATGCGTAGCAGATGCGTAGCGGATGCAGAACGGACGAACTGCATACATTTTCCACGCAAAAGTTTTAGGCAGCCCAAAATTTTTGGAGCGGATGAAACGTCCATAAACGGATGCTGGACAGATAGAGAGGAAGCAAAACGGAGGCAGTGAGTACAGAACGGATACATCGCGTTAACCAACGGATGGCAAGGTTTTTTGTCTGTTTTACATCCTCTTTGCATCCGTTGGTTCAGTGTGACATGGGCTTTAGCGACCCTTCAATATTACCATGACACAGAAAAAAGTGACTTAGCACTGTTTTTATTACTTACAACTGTTTTAGTATCCCCATGGTTATGTGATCCAAGTTTGGATGCTTGTCAACTGCTTCCTATTTATGATGGTTGCAGTGTCCCGGGGGTCACGTGATCCTCTTTTGTGACTGCCTGACAAGAAAAGTCAAAGGGGAAGCCGGATTCACTTCACAACTGTTTTGCTAACTTTACTACAACAGGGATTCACTTAACACTGGTGGCAAGAAAGGTTGTAAAGTGGGCACAGACACTTTGGGGGTCAGTTGTGGTTACAAATCAAGGATGGCCTCTACTGCAGATAGCATCCAATTCTGAAAAAGAAAAGAAGAATGGCAATTGAATAATTCAGGCAAGAAAAAGGAGTGGGGGGGAATCCAGAGCAACTATATTCATCAGAGCTTTCCCTCTCAATTTTAGTGCTTTATCCCTTATCATCTCATTCTGTTTAATTACACCTGGATAGCACTCATTTGCCTTCTGTTTCTCATTTTCAAGCTTTGCCATTCATTTCCTCTTCACAGTTTCTATCTTTTCCAACCTAGGCTTCTGTCTTTTCTAACCCAATAGCACGAAGCCGACTCCTCATCCTGATAAAATCTCTTTTATTTAGTTTACAGTGAATTCCTCTCCAGCAAGGTCCCGGCCATAGTCTTTCAAGAGAGTTCACAAATACAGACCTCTATCAGGCTTGGAGAGTTGCCAGGCCGATATCTTTCAAATGCCACGTTGTAGCAGACAATACTTGGCAAAGAGTCAGGAACAGATCTTCACTCTCATGAATTGAACTAATTGTCTCCTGTAAAACCCCACTCCCTTTTAGCTCCTCTTTATTCCCTATGGGAGGGGCCATTCACCATCTACCTGTGGCTTTACTCCCAAGTCGACCGTTGTTCCTTAGCTGTTCCCTTCTTCTGGCAACTCTGAGCATAAGCACACTGAGAACAGGCTGCAGCTATTCTTCTAACTCATTGATCTCCAACTTCGAAGGCAGCTGATAACTGTCAGACAACCCTGGCCCCATCTCTGCCTCTGAGCCTTCCCCAGAGTCCAGGAATGGCCCATGTTCCTCCCCAACCTCCTCACTGTCCGAGTCTGCCACCAACTCCGCTGGCTGCTGACAGGCCGCAACATTACCTGGGTCCCTTGTTGTTTTTGAGAATCACTTTCTAATGTTGGAGTCTCTTGCAGAATACTATACATAGGCTGAATCTTGAAAGTTTGTGCATCCATGTATTTTCAAACAAAAGTCTTTGCTCACCATCACCACTGGCGCACTCTTGGCATTTTAACTGTGAGCTCTTTATCAGTGTTGCTATGGTTTTCTTTCAGGTTTGTGGTGATCCAAAGTCCACCGTGTTAAAAATCTGCACCAATCTTTTTTGTACTCATAACTTTGGCTACTTGCTCATCTTAAATTTGTAGCTCCCCAAAAATATTATTGTGCCTGAAGGAACAGCCAACAGAATAAGAAAATGGCACAATAACAAGTCACTAAACGGGCCTGTTTCCAGCTTCTGGAGGTCCTCCAGAGACCGAGGGAAGCCACTGGACCTTTGAGAAGGCGACAAACAGCAGTTCCAGTAGGCCATGCCCACCATAGCCATGCCCACCCAGCAACTGGGCAGCAAACTAGTTGCTGGCATTTTTGAATTCCACCTGTGCATCCAGGTCATGGTTGTCCCAATGATGCTTTTTCAAGAGGCCACTGGATGTTCTGGTTCTTCTTCTTCTTCTCATCCAAGAAGCTTCTTCAGCTCTCTGAAAGCAAAACGTCTTCAGAGAAAAACCAGAACGTCCAGTGGCCTCTTGAAAAAGAACCATTGGGACCTCCAGTGTTGGAGCACCCACAAATTCTGAAGGCAAGCCATTCCATGGATTGATTATTCTCACTCTTAGGAAATGTCTCCTTCATTATTAGCTAGGATCTCTCTTTGATGAGCTTCCACCCATTGCTTCTTGTCCTGCCCTCACTTACATGGTTATGTGCAAGTCAGTGGTGGGATTATTATTTTTTTACTATCAGTTCTGTCGGCTTGGCTTGGTGGGCATGGTGTGGCATGGTGGGTGTGGCTTTGTGGGCGTGTCAGGGGAAGGATACTGTAAAATCTCCATTCTAACCCAACTCCAAGAGAAGGATACTGCAAAATCCCCATTCCCTCCCCACCTCACTAACCTGCTTTCCAGCTCTGTTCTCCTGTGCAGGGCAACCAAAGAAGACCCAGCCAATCAGCTGAGACTCAATGGGAGGCAGAGAATAGAGAGGGCCAGGGCCAGTCAGAAGTGGTATTTGCCGGTTCTCCAAATTACTCAAAATGTCTGCTACCGGTTCTCTAGAACTGGTCAGAACCTGCTGAATACCACCTCTGGTGCAAGTATAGATTTAACAGATTTAACAGATAATCAGAGTTGGAAGGGACCTTGTAGGTCTTCTAGTCCAACCAGCCACCCAAGCAAGAGACCTTACACCATTTCTGACAGATGGCAGTCCAATCTCTTTGAAAGTCTCAAGTGATGGTGCTCCCACAACTTCTGAGGGCAACTTCTGTTCCACTGGTTGATTGTTCTCACTGTCAGAAAATTTCTCCTTATTTCCAGGTTGAATCTCTCCTTGTTCAGTTTCCATCCATTATTCCTTGTCTGGCCTACAGGCACTTTAGAAAATAGCTTGGCCCCCTCCTCTCTGTGGCAGCCCCTCAAATATTGGAGCACCGCTATCATGTCTCCCCTGGTCCTTCTCTTTACTAGACTAACCAAGCCCAGTTCCTGCAACCATTCGTTATACGTTTTAGCCTCCAGTCTCCTAATCATCCTGGTTGCTCTTCTCTGTACTTTTTCTAGAGTCTCAACATCTTTTTTATAATGTGGTGAATAAAACTGGATGCAGTACTCTAGGTGTGGTCTTACTAAGACTTTATAGAGTGGTATTAGTACTTCCCTTGATTTCAATTGCATCCCTCTGTTGATACAACTAGGATTGCATTAGCTTTTTTGGCTGCTGCTGTACACTGCTGGCTCATATTTAGCTGGTTGTCCACTAAGACTCCGAGATCCCTCTCACAATTACTGCTATTGAGCCTGGTTTCACCCAATCTATATGTGTACTTTTGGTTTTTCTTGCCTAAGCGTAGGACTTTACTTTTCTCTACATTGAATTTCATTTTTTTAGATATGGCCCAGTGTTCTAGTCTGTCAAGATCCATCTGGATCTTGAGCCTATCTTCTTGGATGTTAGCTATTCCTGCCAGCTTCGTATCATCTGCAAATTTGATAAATTCCCCTTCTATTCCCTCATCTAAATAGTTCATGAAGATATTGAAGAGTACTGGGCCTAAGACGGAACCTTGTGGCACCCCACTATTTACTTCCCTCCATGAAGACTTAGACCCATTAAGAACTACTCCTTGAGTACGGTTTGCCAGCCAGTTGCGAGTCCATCTAGTGGTGGGAGATGCTATCTATTCCACTTTGTTTTAGCTTACTAAGAAGTAGGTTGTGGTCGAATACCTTGGTGAAATCTATTTGCACAGGTGTTATTGCTCCTGTGGGACCTGTATTGTCTGCCGATTTGCTTCCAGATCCAATTCAAGGTGCTGATTGTCACCTACATAGTTTGGGGCCAGGTTATTTGAAAGCTTTTCCAGTTACATCAGCCTGAATCACCAGAGCAAAGAAGCTGGGAATGCAACTGCATTACTATTAGCATTACCATTAATCTTCTCATCACTCCTTATCACCCATCCCCTCCCACTTGTGACTGTATGACTGTAACTTTGTTGCTTGTATCCTTACGATTTATATTGACTGTTTCCTAGTATGATTTGATTGCTTATTGTACCCTATGACTATTATTAAGTGTTGTACCTTATGATTCTTGACTCTTAACGAATGTTTCTTTTCTTTATGTACACTGAGAGCATTTGCACCAAGGCAAATTCCTTGTGTGTCCAATCACATTTGGCCAATAAAGTATTATGTTCTATTCTATTCTGTTCTGTTCTGTTCTATTCTATATTCTATATTCTATATTCTATATTCTATATTCTATATTC
>BLBF01000069.1:6721220-6741445 GCA_015471245.1 Laticauda colubrina
TATTCTATATTCTATATTCTATATTCTATATTCTATATTCTATATTCTATATTCTATATTCTATATTCTATATTCTATATTCTATATTCCATTCTATTCCATTCTATTCCATTCTATTCCATTCTATTCCATTCTATTCCATTCTATTCCATTCCATTCCATTCTATTCCACTTCATATTTTCTATTCTATTTTATATTCCATTCCATTCTATTCTACTCTATATTTTCTATTCTGTTCTGTTCTGTTCTGTTCTATTCAAAACTTCCAGTGTTGCAGCATTCACAGCTTCTGGAGGCAGGAAAGTTATTCCACTGATTAATTGTTCTAACTGTCAGGAAATTTCTCCTTAGTTCAAGGTTGCTTCTCTCCTTGATTAGTTTTCATCTGTTGCTTCTCGTTCTGCTTTCAGGTGCTTTGGAGAATATAGCTTGACCCCTTTCTCAAGCAAGAGACCCAGAGATGGGCTGCTACCGGTTCGCACTGGTTCAGGCAAACCAGACGTTAATCTTACATCTGGTTGGCTGAACTGGTAGTTGCAACAACAGGCTGGCCCTCCCCTCCCAGGAGTCCCCACGTGGCCCATTTTGGATCCCAGGTAAGTGCAGAGCCTGCACAGAAGTTCAGGGAGGGTGAAAAACGGGGCTCCCGGAAGTTCCGGAAGGCCAGAAACAGGCCCGTTTCTCCCCTCCAGAGAACCTCTGGAGGCCGTTTTCGTTTTCTCAGAGGCTCAAGGAAAACCTCCCGAGCCCAGAGAGCTGAAAAAGGCTCCCTCACCCCTGAAGCCAACCCCTGAAGCCCACCCCTTAGGAGACCCTATATCATTTCAGACAAATGGCTGTCCAATCTCTTCTCAAAACCCACCAGGCACCATCAAAGAATGAGGAATCACAGCATTTCAGAAAAATTGGCAGCATTTGAATGCTCAGAACAATTCCGCAGTGCCAGAAACGTTCCTGAGTAACATGGACTTGTTGTACATTCTATGCTTTGAGTTCTCCCAGGCGTCTTCTGGCATTTTGATTAATTGTGATTATGCCATTTTAGAAATCATGCTGTTGGTGAAAGAAAGGAAGAAAAAAAAAAAGACTTAGCAAAAGAGAAAAAAAAGAAAGAAAGATTGGGAAATGGAACAGCTTTTTTTTTTTTTTTCGTGAGCCATGGCTTTTTAAATTAAGGTGAACAATGGGGAGGCTGCAGATATTTTCAATCACTGTAGCATGAATACATGGATGGGCATAAGCAGACATTTCAGATTATCATAAAGAGGCGCAGGTGGTGAGGCAGTGAATGAACCAAAAAAAAAAGAATTAAATGCAGAAATATGCACTTTCCTTTCCTCCCTATGGAGATGGCACCCATGGAGGTATAATAGAGAGGATATAAAACTCAGGAGAGATCCGATCCATCTAATCATTTCTGCATTCCCCTTTTACTCTTGAAAGCTTTTTTTTTTTTTTGAGAAAAATGTCAGGAAGTCACACTAGCCTTGCTTTACATCCAGAAAGCTCAGCCAACTGCCAAGATCCATAACTGTTCACCATCCGCCCTTCTTCTCCCACAGACATGAACAAAAGTCTTCAGAACCCAAAGCGTGATGGATCTGTGGCTCAAAGGCTCGATGACCCCAAATGACCTCTTCAACTTGATGCTCTCTAGTCTAGACAACTTGGGAAAACCCCACCAAGTATTTTAATTGTAAGAGGGGTGTCCAACCTTGGCGACTTGAAGCCTTTGTGAACTTCAACTCCCAGAATTCCTCAGTCAGCCATTCTGGGAGCGGAAGTCCACAAGTCTTAAAGTTGCCAAAGTTGGACACTGCTGGCCTAAAATATAGATAGGACCAGCCTGGATTTAATTAACTTGATTAAAATTGTAATGGACTTATAATAGGGGGTAATTAGAGAGCTAGAGACATTCAACGGAGAAGGTCTTCAATTGGCTTATATACTGGGGTGGCTTCAAAAATTTTAGCAAAGGGTTCTCTGCCCAGTGGCTGGGTGGGCATGGCCATGGTGGGCATGCCTAATCAGCCTCCTGCACCCTAGTGGGGGAGGGCATTTTTGCCCTCCCCGGGCTACGGAGGCTTTCCTCGATCCTCTGGGAGGGCAAAAACAGCCTCCCCAAGCTCCGGAGGCTCTCTGGAACCTGGAAATGGACCTATTTCCAGCCTTCCCAAACTTCCAGGAGGCCTGTTTTTCACCCTCCCCGAGCCTCTGTGTGCATCCTGAACTTACCTGCATCCAAAACAGGCCATGTGAGGACTCCGGGGAGGGGTGGGTGGGGGCAGACAGGAGTGGGATTTGGGGGTTCTCTGAATTGCACAGAGTCTTAGGTAGGGGCTCCCCCAAACCTCTGCAAACTCCCAGCAGCCCACCCCTGCTTATATACAGATGGCTTTGTCTTTTCAGGTTGGTGAAAGTGTTCTTGGTGGCTCCTTGAATTGGGGAAGCCACTTGTATCTAAACAGAGAGCAAATGCTGCTCCCTTCTAGCACTGATGATGTTACCTAGTGGGGTAATGAAATGTCTGCAAGACCATTTCCCAGCACAGAGTGCCCCAAGACCCCACAAATGATGTCCATTTGAGAGGGAAATGGTTGATGCGGTTACCGGAACTGGGCCTGGCTGGTCGAATGAAGAGAAAGACCAGGGGAGACATGAGAACAGTCTTCTAATGCTTGAGGGGCTACCACAGAGAGGAGGAAGGGGTCAAACTATTTTCCAAGGCACCTGAAGGCCAGACAAGGAACTATGGATGGAAACTGAACAAGGAGAGATTCAACCTGGAAACAAGGAGAAACATTCTGACAGTGAGCACAATCAACCCATGGAACAGAAGTTGCCTCCAGACATTGTGGGAGCTTCATCACTTGAGACTACCATTTGTCAGAAATGGTGTAGGGTCGTCTGCTTAGGTGAGAGGTTGGACTAGATGACCTATAAGGTCCCTTCCAACTCTGATTATGTGTTATCTGGTGCTTCCTGTGTATAAAAGCTTTAACCAGGAGTTTCTGATGGGTGAGGAAGATTTCTTCATGTAGCTGAGGGCCAGAAACAAATATTCCCCTTATTCACACTGCCATTTTCCTCACTCATTCACTTTAGAACTGCCATTCTAAAGAAGACGAGTCTACATCATCTCATTCTCCCAAGGAGCAATCAAATTTTCTTAAGCATGACACACTGATTCCTGGTAAACAAGGTTTCCTCACTCAGTCTGACTCAGCCTGGTACATTTGACTTCTTCTCTGCTTCACTTAAACCATGCATTTCCTTTCCTGGCTAAGGCTTTGCTTACAAAGATGCCAACCTTTAAAGAAAATGTCATCCTGACTGCTTTAAAAATAAAAATAAATTTTTATAACACCCTGTGTAGAAGCGCGGGAAATCAGGAGACAGGAGACCAGCGTAACTTCAGCTCTTTATTCAAGGTATAGATCTGTGCGTGGCCTTTAGCGAGCCGCGGCAGCTCTTCTTATAGAGCTAGCTGGTGGCTCTTGCCCAATGACAGCTTTCAGAATCTTCTGCAATCGGTTCCTCCAATCACGGGAGATTCCTTACTAACCAATCACTGTTGTGCATCTCGGCCAATCACAGTGCAGTTCGTTTCAGCCAATCATGTTAGGGTATTACAAGAATGTTAATATGTAACACCCCTCCCCTCTTGGTCTGGTCCATCCTACGTGACGTAGTCGCGTAGGTCGGCAGGACTTTTTACTTGCCTACTTGACCTGTGCAGTTCAGTTGCTGCATGGTCTTCAGCCAGTTCGGAAGGGATCTTCATTGCTCCCACTCTTCTCCATGGAACCGCCTGGAAGGGTGAGTCAGGCCTTTCGCCGCGACTCCCACCTGGTCTATTGGGTTCAGTTGAGTTGTCGGCTTCTTTGTTCCCGGCCGGTCTTTCCGGGCTGGTTGAACTGGCTTGACGGTTCCTTCCAGGCGAGGTTCTGAGTGGGTCGTCTTCCTCTGGTACCCTTCAGCTGCCTTCATTTTCCGGTGAGTATTGTTGGTTTCTTCTTTTATTTAGCGGTGTTTGTATTTCTGGTTCGGTTTGTCGTTGTCTTGTAGTCATATTTTCTCTTTCTTTTTGATGATTGTTTGGGGTTCCCCCCCCCCTGTAGTTTTTTTATTAGAGTCTGTTTGCGAGTTTTGTGGGTTTTCGGTGCTGTTTAAAATTATTCTTGATCGTATTTGGTCGACATGCCATTTCCAGTTTCTTCCATCCTCTGTTTCCAGCCGGTACGACCGGGGGCCTGTCACTTGGGTTATTGTAGCGGGTACCCATAGTGAGTCCCCTGAAAATTTTTTAGCGTAGATCATGTCTCCTGGATTGAATGCCCGGTACCGGCTGGATGAGTCTGGTGGTTTTTCTGGATTGTAAGTCAGGTGAAGTCTGTCTAGATGGGATCTGAGTTTTCTTCCCATGCGGAGTTCTGCCGGGCTTTTATTGGTTTTGGCACTTGGTGTTATGTGCTGTATTGTTAATAGTTTATTTATTTTGTCATGTATGTTACCAGTGTCCATCTTTTCTAAAGCGTCTTTGGTGTATCTGACCATTCGTTCCACCCGCCCGTTCGCCGCCGGATGAATGGGCGCTGTCAATGCGTGTCGGATTCCCCGTTCTGCAAGGAATTGCTCAAATGCCAATGCTGTAAATTGTGGCCCATTGTCAGATAGTATCAAGTCAGGTAGGCCATGGGTGGCGAAAAGTCTGTTTAGTTGTTTTGTAACCGCCTCCGTTGTGGTAGATCGCATTAGGCTTACCTCCAACCAGTTGGAGTAAGCGTCTACTGCGATCAAGAAAGTGTGCCCCTTTGTGAGTCCCGCAAAGTCTATATGGACCCTCAACCATGGTCCCCTTGGTGTTTCCCACTGGAGGGTTGGTGCTTCGGGCAGTTTTGGTCTGGATTGCTGTCATTTGTCTCATGTAGCCACCCAAGTTTCAATGGTTCTGTCTATCCCTGGCCACCATACGTAGCTTCTGGCTAGGGATTTTATTTTCACAATACCCGGGTGTCCCTCATGCAACATGTGTAATATTTTTTTTTGTAAGCTGTCTGGAACTACCACTCTATTGCCCCATAGTATACATCCCTTTTGGGAGGATAATTCAGTTTGCCAATTTCGGAAGGGTTTAAACTAGTCACTGCTTTCTGTTTCCGGTCACCCTTTTACCACCCAGTTCAAAACTCACGTCAGTTTGCCGTCTTTGCTCATCTCTCTCGCAATGTCTGACGCGGTTGTTGGTAGGTTGTCTCTATTTGCAGGGTGGATGTGGTGGGTGCAGGGTCATCTTCGTAATCTGTTAAGGGGCAACGGCTTAGTGCATCGGCATGCAAGATGCATTTCCCTGGGCGATATATTAGTTGGTAGGTATAAGCGGCAAGGAACTCAGACCACCCTGTCATCTCGGGAGACAGTATGTTGGGGGTGGCCTTATTCCCCGTCAGGATCCCTAGTAGTGGTTTATGGTCAGTGATGAGGGTGAAGTCCCTACCGTATAAGTACTCGTGAAACCGCTTCATACCGGTAACCGCTGCAAGTGCCTCCTTGTCGAGCTGACTATAATTTCTTTCTGCCTTTGATAGTGTTTTCAAGAAGTAAGCAATCGATGCTGCTCTCCTGTCTGGCAGGGTATGGCTTAGTATAGCTCCGATGCCGAATGGAGAGGCATCTCAGGTTACCGTTAGTGGTAGGGTCTCGCTGTACTGGATGAGGACTGATTGTGATGTGAGGAGGTCTTTATGTTCTGGACGGCGGCCTCTTCCTGCTTGCCCCAGGACCAAACGAACATTTGTTGAGCAACCTATGCAGAGGTTCCGCTGTTGTTGCCTTCTGCTGTTGTGGCAAAAAGACATTGTAGAAATTGATTAGTCCCAGAAAGGCTTGTAATTCTGCCTTATTTTGTAATTCTGCCTTAGTCTCGGAGCTTCCTTTATTGCTTTTATTTTTTGTGGGTAGGGTGGATTCTGTCTTTGTCCACCAGATATCCCAGGAACTCAACCTTTTCAGTGCATAACTGGCACTTTTCTTTTTTAACTTTAAGTCCTGCATTTTTAAATTTTTGTAGGACTTCTCTGAGTCGGCTTCTCAATTGTCTTTTGTCTTTGGTCGCTACCAATACGTCATCAAAATATGGCACGACTCCCTTAATTCCTTGGAGTAACTGTTCCATCAGATTCTGGAACACCCCTGGTGCCACACTGACTCCGAATTGGAGCCTTTTGCACCGGAACGCCCCCCTGTGGATCATGATAGTTTGCGCTTCCGCAACATCGACGGGCAGCTGTTGATATGCTTGCGCCAAGTCATGCTTCGCAAAGACTTTTCCTTCCCAGAGTGAGTGTAGGAGGTGCTGTACCACCGGGGCTGGGTATGCACTTTGTTGCAGTGCATTGTTAAGTGTCGCTTTATAGTCCCCACAAATTCTCACAGACCCATCTGGTTTGATTGGGGTGACTATTGGGGTCACCCAGCGTGCATGATCTATTGGTTCCAGGACCCCTGGTGCAATGCGCTTATCTAATTGTTCGTCTATTTTTGGTTTGAGGGCGAATGGAACTCGTCTTGGTTTGAGCCGGATTGGGGCAATATTGGGGTTCAAGCTAAATTATATTGGGGACCCCTGGTACTTGCCTAATTGTCCATCGAACATTTCTTGGAATTCCTTCATCAGCTCCTCTTCCCAGTCTGTTTCCTCGACATGGTTGATGCCCGTCACCTCAATCCCTAATGGCGCAAACCATTCCAGACCCAGCAGGCTTGGGCAGTCTCTGTCGACAATAGTGAGTGGAAGTACTTTTCCATGCCTTTTGAAGGTTACATGGAAGTGTCCAATTCCTATTACGGGGATTCTGTTCCCCTGATAGTCTTTAATGGTGAGTCTCTGGTTCTCCAGCTCTTGTTTCTGTAAGCTGGGCACTAACCTCTTAATTGTGTCCCAGGACACCATGGAGAGGTATGATCCGGAGTCCACCTCCATTCTGCATGGCCTGTCTTCGATGCTGACCTGCACGTGTACTTTTCTTGTGTCTGAGTTGTCTAAATGACCGATTGTGGCCATTTGATGGGTTTCTTCCCGTTGTCTGGTCTCGCTGAGCCACTTGCTTTGGTTTTCGCGGTTCCATCGGTTCTCTGCGAATCTGTCTCGGTTTCTGGGAGGTGTGTTGTCGCATCATCTTGGGCTGGAGTTCCGTTTGTTGCGGCAGACCTTGGCGATATGCCCCTGTTTTTCACAGTACTGGCAAATGGCGTGTAAAAACCGGCACTCAGAATGGAGGTGGTCGCCGTCGCAACTGGCACACTGGAAGCCCAACTTACGACTTCTCAACCTTGGTCTCGCTCTGCTTGCAATCTGTGGATCTCCTCTTCTTCATCGTCAGTTTGGGTGATCGACGTCCTCGTGGTGCGTCATTGTTGCTTTGTGATCAGTTTCAGTTTGTTTTTTGGGGGATGTGTTGGACTCTGATGTTGTTGGCCGGTCCCTTGTGTTCATTAGTCACATCTTGGCCACTGATTTCTTCGTGGCTTTGGCTGTGGTGGCTTCAGCAATGGCTTCGGTAACTGTAATGTCTGCCCGAGCCATGAGCCTGCTCTGGAGCACGGGGTCTCTGAGACCAAGAACCACGTGGTCCCTCAGAGCCTCACCAAGTCTGAAAAGCCACACGCACCTCTGATGTTCCTCAATGCTGCCATGAAATCCCCGATGCTCTCTCCGTTCTTTTGATCCCGACGGTAGAATTTGTGTCGCCGGATCAGGTTTGGCATGTCTCGGGCATAGTGGTTCTGAAATAATCGATCTAGATCTGGCCAAGTCATCTCCTTCATGTCCTCTGGCTTGGCCAACGCTTTGGCCATCTTGAATATGGCTGGTCCACAATGGGTCAGGAACACAGCTCTCTTTCGGTGGTTTTTTGCATCCTTGAGATTGTTGCTCTCAAGGAACATGATGAATCTATTGATGTAAGATTCCCAGTCCTCGGTTGCCTGATCGAATGGTGCGGGTGGTGAGTTGCTGCCAGCTATCTTGTCGGTTGTTCAGCTCAGTTGCCACTTGCCCGACTGGTCTCTTTATCTCAGAATCCCACCTTCATCGCCAGTGTAGAAGCACAGGAAATCAGGAGACAGGAGACCAGCGTAACTTCAGCTCTTTATTCAAGGTATAGATCTGTGTGTCGCCTTTAGCGAGTCGTGGCAGCTCTTCTTATAGAGCTAGCCAGTGGCTATTACCCATTGACAGCTTTCTGAATCTCCTGCAATCGGTTCGTCCAATCACGGGACATTTCTTACTAACCAATCACCATTGTGTGTCTCGGCCAATCACAGTGCAGTTCGTTTCAGCCAATCAGGTTAGGGTATTACAAGAATGTTAATATGTAACACCCTGCATTGTGGCTTTTCTTTGAAGGAATTCTGCGTCTCACTTTTCCTGTCTGTTTTCTCGATGACTTTTCCCTTTCTGTAGCCATTTTCTCCATCATCGTCATTTAATGACCTCACAATCTCTTGTGGGGGTAGAGTCTGGGCAGCTGAATGGAGCTAGCAGAATGTTTAATGGCTGGATGCCTTTTCTGTCGCCGATGCGGAGCTTTGTTCCATTGATATAGTCTCAGTTTTCCCAGAGAGAGAAATATCTACCTCTCCTGAGGATTGAACTCACAACCTCCTGGCTGTGAGGCAAGAGCTCTGCCTCTTAGCACCACTCTTAGCCATTTTCTCTGTGCTTGAACCTTAATTCAAATTGGAACAAGGCACTTAATTATGAGACAGCTATGTGCTGTGTATTGGCTTCTCAAAGAGCCAACACAGTCCTAGGCTGCATCAACAGGGGGATAACATCAAGATGACAAGAAGTGATACTACCACTTTACATGTGCTGATAAAACCATACTTGGAATATACTGTGTCCAGTTTTGATCACCTCAGTACAAAAAATAAGGGTACAGCCTGGAAAGAATGTGGAGAAGAACAACCAAAATATTATGTCTATGGAGATTCTCCATCATCCAGGTCATGGTTGTCTCAAAGGGTTTTTTTTTCCCAAAAGGCAACTGGACTTTCTTGGTTTTTTTTATTTGAAGATGTTTTGCTTCTCATCCAAGAAGCTTCTTCAGCTGTGATTGGATGGTGGGGAAGGGAAGGATTTATACTCCTTGCTGACCCCTGATCATTTGCATTCCTTTTAGTGGGTCGTTGAGGCCACTTGGAGGTTGATCTGTGTCCTCAGGGTCACCTGAGTGGTGCTCTTGGTTCCTGTAGTCTGCAATTTTTTTTCCCTTTTGGAAGTCCATCCTTACTCCCACTCCACCCCAAATTATGTAGCTAAAAGTCTGTAGAGATTTTCAGTCATCCAGGCCATGGTTGTCCCAAGCGTGCTTTTTCAGGAGGAAACTAGACATTCTTGTTTTTTTCTTTTGAAGACATTTCACTTCTCATCTAAGAAGCTTCTTCAGCTCTGACTGGATGGTGGGGAATGGAAGGATTTATACTCCTTGCAAACAGCTGGTCATTTGTTGTAGAGATTCTCAGCCATCTCGGTCATGGTTGTCCCAGAGGTGATTTTTTAGGAGGCAACTGGGCTTTCTGGGTTTTTTTCCCCCTTTGAAGATGTTTCACCAGAGGGACTGAAGACTACAGGAACCCAGAGCACAACTTCAGGTGACCCTGAAGACACAGATAAACTTCCAAGTGGCCTCAACAACTCTCTAAAAAGGATGCAAAATGACCAGCTGTCTGCAAGGAACATAAATCCTTCCATTCTCCACCATCCAGAGAGTTGAAGAAGCTTCTTGGATGAGAAAAGTCTTCAAAAGAAAAAAACCAAGAAAGTTACAACAGCACTGAAAAAGTGACTTATGACTGTTTTTCACTCTTATGAGCATCCCCATGTTATATGTGAAAATTACATGTTGTAAGTTATATCTGAGAAAATGAAGAAAAGAAGGGAATCCATGTTTATCCGATATTTGAACTGTGCAATGATTACTGGACAGTTATATAACTATAACAAACATTGTCTTTTGTAACTTGTTATGTTCTAAAGTAATGGCAGATCTGTACTTTTTGGCACAAGGATATGAGGAGATACTGGATTATCATGACCCGAAAGGAACTGGTTAATGATCTATTGTATTACAGAAAGTCATAACAGGACCAAAACAGGAAGAAGAAGCCATGAGAACAATTGTAGTTTCCAAGGACAAGGAGACAGGTGTTACGCTACAATAATATGGGTGTGGCGTAGGGAGCTACATAGCTTGGATAGATTGTGAACCTAGGAAAGGGCAGAGACTGTATATTTGAACCTGTATATAAACCCCAGCCCTCCTGGGGAAAATGTCTTCTGCCATGAGCAGAATTCCCTTTTGCAAAAGCTTAATAATAAAGCTCTTCTATATTGTTCAGGTGTCTCTGGATGTTTTTTGATTTTTATCACAGCCATTTTGATCATCCCACATGATCAAAATTCAGATGTTTGGCAATTGTCTCATATTTATGGCGGTTGCAATGTACCAGGGTCAATGGGTGAAAGCCAAGTCAATGGGGAAGCCAGGCTCACTTAACAACTGTGTTACTCACTTAACAACTGCAGCGATTTGCTTCATAAGTGTGGCAAGAAAAGTTGTAAAATGGGGCAAAACTCACGTTGCAACTGTCTCACTCAGCAATGGAAATCCGGGGCTCGATTGTGGTCCCAAATTGAGAACTACCTGTAACCAAAGGAGTTGTTGTGGGTGCTCCATCTCTGTAGGTTTTCCCAAATGAGACTGGACAGCCAGGGTTGGTGTAAGGGATGGTGCCTGGGATGGTGCTTGGGATGGTGTAAGTTCTCCTGCCTTAAGCAAGGAGTTGGACTAGAAGACTTTTGGAGTTCCTTCCAGCCCTAGGAATGCTATGAGCAGATCTTTCAGGGGTTCTGATAACAACATCATGTTCGGCAGATGAACACTGGGTGATTATTTCCGAAGCATGGATGGAGAAATTCCAAGAGTGGGAATTCATTTCCCCATGACTGCAACCAAGCATGGCTTCCAGGGATGAAAACTGTCAAATACACCCACACAGGCTATGTTGGAAGCATCTTCCAGCCAAATGACAATTTTCTGCTGTGGGATGAGACTCACTTGGCTGAGATGAGAGGAAGGGGACAAAAGCTGCAAAGAAGGGATGAGAACTCTCCTTCCTCTGGAAATGCAGTTTCAGCCCCTGGGTAGTTTCTCCATGAAGGTCCGAAAATGGGCTTTGGAATACTTCCATTCAATGCTGGGTGTGTGTGTGGAAAAATGGGTAGATAATTTGTCCAGGGATGAGAGAACTGCTCCATCCATGTCTTGGTAATTTGTCATCCCTCATTAACTTTTCCAGATCTTGCCTTGGCAACTATGCCATTCAATAGGGTTTTGTTTTTTTGCCTCTTCTTCTGTTCAGTTGTGTCTGATTCTCGAAGGGTATATGTTTCTGCAGTTTTTCTGGGCAAGATTTCAGAAGTGGTTCGACACCGCCTCCTTCCAAGGGCTGCCAGAGGTGACTGGCTGAAAGTTACCCAGCTGGCTTTCATGACTAAGGCGGGATGAGAACACACACCCATCTGGTAATTAGCCCAAAGTTATCCAGTGGGTTTTCATGCCTAATGCAAACTAGAACTCTTGGTGATTGGCCCAAAGTCACCCAGCTGACTTTCATGTCTAAGGCGGGACTAGAACTCACAGCCACTTGGTGCTTGGCCCAAAGTCACCCAGCTCGCTTTCATGCCCAAGGCAAGACTAAAACTCACAGTCACCTGGTGATTGGCCCAAAGTCACAAGCTGGCTTTCATGCCTAAGGAGGAACTAGAACTCACAGCCACTTGATGATTGGCCCAAAGTCACCCAGCTGAACTAATCTCCCAGCTTCCAACCTGGTGCCTTAACCACTAGACCAAACTGCCTCTCTGTCATTCCATCACAAAGGGAAAGTTGCATTGCATGTACTATATCCTCAAATAATCTCATGATGCTTGCTCTGTTATCTAGAAGTCGCTGTAGCTTCTACAAGCCATTTCTCCCTAAATTCTTGAGCTTCCTAACCATCTATCTCCCATTTATGACAATTGCGAAAGGAAATCTCAGATCCCAGCCAGAAAGTCAGCCCGATTTCCTGTCTGTGAAGCTGCTGAAAGCCACTTCATTTTATGACTTCTGTGTGTAGCTCAAGTGTCGAGATGATGAGGATTTAACGGAGAAGGGATTGAGCGAGATGCGCAGGTCAGTTTGTTCTTGCTGTGACTTCCTAACTGGCAGGAGTTTAAGATGCTTTTTTTATTTATGACGGTGTGTTTTTTTTCTTCCCAAGCACACTTGTCAGTTAACGTGCAAATATTTAAAGCCAAAATGTTCTTTATGGCAGAACCTCGCTTTCTCCAGGGTCAAGATTTCCCATCGTACTGCAGAATCTGACTGGCAGCTGAGATGTTGGCTGTCACCCCCTTCTGACTGTTTTGACAGCCTCCATCAGGTGATTTGCTCTGGCTGTATATTTTTATAGACCCCGCAGTTTCAGCTTCAAGTAATGGGGGGTGAAAATACGAGGAGCCAAGGCACAAATCATCCAGAAGAGGCAGGGGGAAATGTCAGACTGGTTTTTTTTGTTTTTTTTAAGTAAACTCTGCCACTGTGAAATTGCATGTTTACATCGCATTGTTACCTGAATAAATATGGAAGCATTTTTAGATGCATATCCTAGCAGGCTTCTGTTAGAGAATGCTGTGATTTGGTTATATAGGTAGTCAGAATACAAAATAACAGAGTTGAAAGGGACCTTTGGAGGTTTTCTAGCCCAACCCTCTGCTTAAGCAGGAAACGGTATAGTATACCATTTCAGACCAATAGAATAACAAAATAAAGCCCATGTCACACTGCACCGACAGATGCAAAGAGGATGTAAAACAGAGAGAAACGCTTGCCATCCATTGGAAAATGCGATGCATCTGTTGTGTACTCACTGCATCCGTGATTCATACTCTCTATCCGTCCAGCATCCATCTACTGTGATTTCATTCGCTCAAAAAGTTTTGAGCTGCACAAAACTTTTTGAGCGGATGAAGTATCCAACGCGTCCGTTATACATCTGCTATGCATATGGGGAATATCCATTATACGCCCGTCGTCATCCGTTACGCGTCCACTATATCTGCTAGTGGACATCCGCTGCGCATCCGCGCAATTCAAATCCGCTCCAGCGGAAAATGGACACAGGGAGGAAGAGAAACAGACGTGGAATGGACACACAGCATTAGTAGCACGGACGTAGAAAGGATGAAAGCAGATGCAGCTCGGATATAAAGCATTAAAACGAAAAAAACGTTCGTATAGGGGATGTATCTCGGATATTTAGAATGTCTGGAGGATCCATCCGTTTTCATCCGCTAGGCTTCCGTTGAGCATCCGTTTTGCATCCGCGCTACGTCCTCCCCCCATCCATTCTTTTCCGTTCTCTTTATGCAAATTTTTGCCCCTCTTGAGAGCGGATAAGAATGGATGGAGCCACCCCCGGATTTTTGGTCGTCCACTTTGTCCTTTTACATACGTTTTGCATCCGTCGGGTGATGTGACCTAGCCTTAACAGAATTGGAAGGGATCTTGGAGGTCTTCTAGTCCAACCCCCTGATTAGGCAGGAAACCCCCATACCATTTCAGACAAATGGCTGTCCAATCTCTTGTTAAAAACCTCCAGTGATGGAGAAACCACAACATCTGGAGACAAGTTGTTCCACTGGTTAATTGTTCTCCTAATTGTTAGGAAATTAGTTCTAAGTTGCTTCTCTTGTAAGTCCTGGACTTAAAAGCATTTGTTCAGCAATCATCTGAAGTTATGACTGAAAAAATTGACTGATCCTGACCAATCCTCACAATTACAACTGTTGCAGCATCATCACAATTAAAGGCAAAAGTTCCCCTTGCACCTACGTACTAGTCATTTCTGGCTCTAGGGGATGGTGCTCATCTCTGTTACAAAGCCGAAGAAGAGACAGCGCTGTCCAAAGACGTCTCTGTGGTCATGTGGCCAGCATGACTAAATGCCGAAGGCGCATAGAATGCTGTTCCCTTCCCACCAAAATGGTCCCTATTTTTCTACTTGCATTTTTTATGTGCTTTCGAACTGCTAGGTTGGCAGAAGCTGGGACAAGGAACGGGAGCTCACTCTGTGACACAGCGCTAGGGATTCGAACCGCTGAACTGCCGACCTTTCTGATCAACAAGCTCAGTGTCTTAGCCACTGATTCACTATGTCCCTTTATCATCACAAGTTATCATCACAATTTATCATACCAATTCCATGATCAGAATTCAGATGTTTGGTAACCAGCATGTATTTATGATGCTTGCAACATCTCGGGATCACTTGTTTGCTGACAGCCGTGGTGGCACAGTGGTTAGAATGCAGTGTTGCAGGCTGACTCTGCCTACTGCCAGCAGTTCGGTTCTCAGCAGCTCAAGGTTCACTCAGCTTTCCATCCTTCCAAGGTTGGTAAAATGATTGAATCTGGCTTCCCCATTGATTTTGCTTGTCAGAAGGTCACAAAAGGTGACCACATGATCCCGGGACACTGATACCATCATAAATGTGAGCCAGTTACCTATTTGATAATGTGACCGTGGGGTTGCCACAACGGTCATGCGAATAGTGGTTATAAGTTGCTTTTTTATTGGTACTTTTTACTTTGAATGGTCACTAAATGAATGATTGTAAGTCAAGGACTACCTGTAGTGAATTTACTTTCTACTCATGTTCATTACAACATGGATTCCAAACCCCTGGGCTGGGGACCAGAACCGGTCCATGGCCTGTTAGGAACTGGGCCGCACAACTGGAGGTGAGCGGCAGGTGAGCAAAACTGCACACAAGCAGGATCTAGATTGCACACTCTTTGTTTCCCCCTCCCCCAGTCTAATGGAAAAATTGTCTTCCATGAAAGTGGTCCCTTCTTTTGGGGGGAGGAGGATGGGGGAGAAGGAAAAGAAAGAGAAAAGAAAGAGAAGAAGAAGGAGAAGAAAGAGAAGGAAAAGTAAGAGAAAGAGAAGGGGAAGAAGGAGAAAAAGGAGAAGGAGAAGAAGGAGGAGAAGAGGAGGAGGAGAAGAAGAGAGAGGAGAAGAAAGAAGGAGAAGTAGAAGAAAGAGAAGGAGGAGAAAGAGAAGAAGGAGAAGAAAGAGGAGAAGGAAAAGAAAGAGAAGGAGAAAGAGAAGGAGAAAAAGGAGGAGGAAAAGAAAGAAGAAGGAGAAGGAGGAGAAAGAGAAGAAAGAGGAGAAGAAGTAAGAGAAAGAAAAGGAGGAGAAGGAGGAGGAAAAGACGATGACTGAGGCACACTTTCAGAGAAAGTACAACCCACTTTCTTCCCATTCTTGGCAGGAGAACCGTTCCATGTATTAAATTCTGGAAAGAGCTGAGAACAACCAGCGTGACTCACGCCCTGGTTGTGTCAGCACACAGCTAGCAATCTGTTCCCTCTCCCAAGACTTGGTGTGTCTCCTGGAAACTCACAAGGCATGTCACTCGCTAATGGGCCATTTGGCCCAAGTTCAGCAAACAAAAAAAAGCAACTTGGCCAAAGAGGGGGAGAAAAGCAAGGTGAAAATAAAACTCGGGGCGTTGTGAATAACTAAGAAAATGAAACAGGCCTGGGGACCCCAAAACAGGTTCTAGAAACTGGGAGGGGCAAATGTTAGGCCTGGGAAAAGGACTCTGAAACTCCCCAACAGAAATAGTCCTCTATTTGCGACCAAAACTGAGCTCAACATTTCCATCACTAACAAAGCAGTTGTTCAGTGAGCTTTGCCACATGTTATGACCTTCTTGCCGTAGTCGTTAAACGAATCACTGCAGTTGTTAAGGGAACCATGTGGTCCTTTAGTAAATCTGGCTTCCTCCAGAAACTTTTGGTTTGAGAAAAGCCAGCTAGGAAGGTGACAAATGACGTGACTCCAAGAAACTGCAACCGTCATCAGTACATGCCAGTTGCCAAGTGCCTGAATTCTGATCGTGTGACCACAGGGATGCTGAAATGGCCGTAAGTGTGAAAAACGGTCATAAGTCAACTTTTTCGATGCTGTTATAACTTTGAACGATCACTAAATGGAAGCTGTAAGTCAAGGTCTACCTGCAATATAGAAGAGGAAGAATCATTTCATTTTAAGTAATTGAAAAAAATTTCTTGATTACAGGTAGTCCTCGGGTTACAGCCACAATTATTGAGCCCAAAATGTATGTTGCTCAGTGAAACATTTGTTAAGTGAGTTTGCCCCCATTGTATGAGTTTGCCCCCATTGTATTGCCCCCATTTTCGTGCCGCCATTGTTAAGTCAATCGTGGATTTAGTAACACTGTTGTAAAGTGAATCTGGCTGTCTCATTGACTTTGCTTGTCAGAAGGTCATAGAGCTTATAAGCAGTATCCTGAATAACGGAAAGCAAGCTTCCTATAATCTTCTCAGTTGTCCTCACTACTCTCTGTAGGGACTTTCTATCTGAGGCGCTGCTGCCACCAAACCAAACAGGCATGCAGTAGGTTAAAATGCTCTCAATCCTGCCTCTGGAAAAAGTGGTCAGGACAGAAGGAGAGAGATGTGCTCTCCTCATCCGACGCAGGAAATGCAGGTACTTATTAGTAAGTGAATCTGGCTTCCCTCTTGACTTCGCTTGCCCGAAGGCTGCAAAAGGGGATCACATGACCCCAGGACACTGCAACCATCATAAATGTGAGTTAATTACAAGCATCTGAATTTTGGCCATGTAACCACGAGGGATGCTGCAATGGCCGTAAGTCTGAAAAAAGAGATAAGTCACTTTTTTGCAGTGTCGCTGTAACTTTAAACGATCACTAAAGGAACTGTTGTAAATCAAGCATTACCTGTATATGCTGGTTATGAGAACCACTCAACAATATTTTTTCATCACCGTCAACTTCAAGGTCGCTAAACAAATAATTGTAATTTGAGGACTATGTACACATTTCACTATTTCGCTCGAGACCCGTTTGAACAGAAAGGTGAACAAAAACACTATCTGGTAGGTATTTTTATGCAGATCACTAATGTAGTTAGCCAAAAGAAAATACTTCGGAATAATATCTGGAAAAAAACGACACAATTTCAATTCCATTGAGGTCATGTTTACCCTCCCTGGATGGTCTAATTCTGATAACTCAAAGCTTTTTGGACAATGAGTCAAAACCCATTTCCCAAATAATTTCTCTTGAGGGTTGGCAAATACAACATTTCTATAAAAAATCCTTAATTGAGATACCTCATTTCTTCCATCGTGCAAACCCAGAGTTCCTGTTTACCAGCAGGTAAAACTGTAAAAACTCCTTAATATTAATTGGTAATCACTATTCCAGAGGGCAGGACAAGAAATAATGGTGGAAACTAATCAAGGAGAGAAGCAACCTGGGATTGAGGAGAAACTTCCTAATCAGTGGGAACAATTTGCCTTCAGAAGATGTGGGTGCTTCATCCCTGGAGGTTTTTAAGAAGAGACTGGACAGTCACTTGTCTGAAATGGTTTAGAGTTTCCTGCTTGAGCAGTGGGTTGGACTAGAAGACCTCCAAGGTCCCTTCCAGATTCTAATATATTCTATTCTATTCTATATTCTATTCTATGCTACACCTATTCTATTCTATATTCTATTCTATATTTTATTCTATATTCTATTCTATTCTATTCTATTCTATTTTATTCTATATTCTATTCTATTCTATATTTTATTCTATAGTCTTGTTTATATTCTGGTCTATTCTATATTCTATTCAATTCTACTCTTGTTCTATTCTATTCTTATTTCTATTCTATTCTTATTCATCTTTGTCCCCCTGCAAAGATAATCCTCGATATATGACCACCATTGAGCCCAAAATTTCTGCTGCTAAGCATGACTGTTGTTAAGTGAAGCTTGCCCCATTTTACCACCTTTCCTACCACGTTTGTTAAGCGAATCATTGCAGATGTTAAGCTAGTAACACAGTTGTTAAGTGAATCTGGCTTCCCCATTAACTTTGCTTCTCAGATGGTCACAGAAGGGGATCATGTGATCCCAGGATACTGCAACTGTCATAAATACATGCCAGTGGCCAAGCATCCGAATTTTGATCACGTAACTGTGAGGATACTGAAATGGTCACAGATAAGAAAAATGATCACAAGTCACTTATTTCAGTGCCATTGTAACTTTGGTTAACTAAAGGGATGTTGTAACTTGAGGACTACTTGTTACTATTTAATATTTACGATTAATTCAATGAGAATACAAGTCACATAGCCACACCCACCTAGCCACACTCACCTAGTCACCCCCACAGAACCGGTTGTTAGAAAAATTGAATCCCGCCCCGGCTTAAGACCATATTTCACACTTACAACCATTGCAGACTCCCCATGATCAGATGATCAAAATGCAAAGGCTTGGCAACTGATTCATATTTATGTCGGTTGTGTAATAGTGTCCCGGGGTCAAAAGATCGTGAAAAGGGATCACATGACCCCGGGACACTATTACACAAACTGTGGGGGTGGCTAGGTGAGTGTGGCTAGGTGGGTGTGGCTATGTGACTGAGTGGGCGCAGCTTTTTTCACCCCCCCCAACACCACCACCCCCATTGTTTTGCCTCCTGGGCCTCAGGGAAGCCTCCTGGGTAAAACTGTTAAAAAGTGAGGGGGATCCCAGCACAGCTGATCATTGGAACAGCTGATTGTCGGGGAGGGAAGAAATACCTTAAGGAGTGACTGGGTGGGAAAGAATGCAGTCAGTAGTGTTGGGCATGCGCGATAAGAGCTGACTGGGAAGGGACGGCCAGGGCCAGCCAGGTGCACAATTTGCCAGTTCTCCAAACTGTGCAGAATCATAACAACCGGTTCTAAAGAATCGGTCTGAACCGGTAGAATCCCACCCTTGGTCGTAAGCCACTTTTTTCAGTTTCATTGTAACTTTGAACAGTCACTAAATGGACCATTATAAGTCGAGAACTACCTGTATTTCCTAGTTCAAAAGATAGACTGTTCAATGTTGGGACTTTTCAGCGTGACGAGAAATCAGTCTTGACTCTAAAACATAGCCAAAGTCCTTTCTACATAAACTTTCTCACATTGTTTGAAAACAAGCTATCTAACTTGGGGAAAAATGTTTTTATTATTGGTCGACCCAATACCCTCAGATTATGGCCCATTTGTAATAATCACATCAATATATTTTCGCCAAGATAGAACACAGAAAAATAGAGCTGGAAGGGGTCTTGGAGGTCTTCCAGTCCAACCCTCTGCTCAAGCAGAAGACCCTTATACCATTTCAGACCAAGGGTCATGAGCTCTGCTGTCAGGGTTCTGGTAGTTACCCCCATTTAAATCATGAGTCTCTAGCCAGATTTTCAAAGCTCAAAGAAGATTTATTAGGAAAAGACATGCCGGTGTTGTCTGGGTGTAGCCGACTCTGAGACACATCATTCATTGTCACCCTTGACCTTGGTTTCCTCCCACCCCCTGGGTGTATCTTAACTGATATTCTCCAATAGGACACATCCATAGTCATCAATCATGCTCTCCTGTTAGATATTTGCGCAGCAGAAACTTCAGTCACCTAGTAACTATCTTTGAAAACATTTATGGAATGCAGTTTTGGTTTCCAAGCAGCTGCACTGCTCCCCCCTCCCTTTTCATTGGCAACTCTAAAAAGACCAGAGAAATATTTTACAAGTTGTTCTTCATTTCCTTGCAAAAACATAAATGGCTAATAACTTGAATAGGGTAGTTCTCGACTTATGATCCCAACTGGGTCCAACATTTCTGTTGCTAAGCAAGGTAGTCATGAAGCAAGTAGTGCCCCATTCTACAACCTTTTTGCCATGGTTGGGAAGTGAAGAGCTGGAGTTGTTAAGCAAAGCACATTGGCTGTTAAGCAAATCCAGCTTCTACCCCCACCCCACCGTATTGATTTTGCTTCTCAGCAGGGAATTTCTTCTGGTTAGCAGCAGAAATACTGCCTCAATTGCAGTCGTACATTGAGGATTACCTATGTTCAAATCGGATTTTGGAGGGTGCCATTTTGGTCTGCTTTGGGGAGTTCTGAAAATTTAGTTTAGTTTATTGTTATTGCGCCTCATACAATGACATTAAATACCATCTTCAGTGTACATTATGACTATGAAAATAGAATAGAATAGAATAGAATAGAATAGAATAGAATAGAATAGAATAGAATAGAA
>BLBF01000069.1:6747975-6765857 GCA_015471245.1 Laticauda colubrina
TCCTCCTCCTCCTCCTCCTCCTCCTCCTCCTCCTCCTCCTCCTCCTCTTCTTCTTCTTCTTCTTCTTCTTCTTCTTCTTCTTCTTCTTCTTCTTCTTCTTCATGCTTTTACTTGTGAGCCATTGAAAGTCTTTGGGAATTTTAGTTTTAATAATAATAACAAGTTTAAAAAGTCTGGATAGCAGACGTGGCAATACCTAGAGACAGCAGAAGAAAAGAGAAAAAACTGGAAAATACAAAGATGTATAAATAGAAATTGAATGACTGGGGAAAAGAAAAAAAGAAAAAGGAAGATTGCACTCATATTGTTAGATGCCTTAGGAGCAATCCCAAAATATCTGGATCCCACAATCCCATGTGGTCGAAAGTTGAAGACTACCTGTGTTTTTATCATCTTTCTGTTTTATCAGCCAGACTGTTCCTTGGTATTACGGTAGGGAGAAGCTCAAAAGGAGGTAGAAGTTATTTTCTTTGTCTTGATTCTTTCCAAAGGTCTTTTAATGTCTGGAAGGGCTGGAAATTACTTTCAGTGAGGAAAAAAAGGGTATTTCCTTTCACCTTTTATCTGCTCAGTTTTGCAAGAGGAACTAGGAAATGAAAACTGGGAATTTCCATGTGCAAAGGGTTGGTTGTCATCTTATCTTTTGCAAAATGACTGTAACATTCCTCTCCAAAACCTTTTTTTATTTTTTGTTTTAGTAGGAACTTGGGAGCTACAGAGCAGACCTCTTAAGTTTGAGTAATCTTTGAAGGAGATATTGTTCCCCTCTTGAAAATTCTGAAAAAAAAAATCTCATGCATTCAGTAGGTTGCTAGGGAAGTTCTGCTGGGCCAGAACCTCCCTAGCAAGAAAGCCAGTTGGCAAGAAAGCCAGTTGGGTGACTTTGGGCTAATCATAGTAGACTGTGAGTTCTAGTCCTGCCCTAGGCATGAAAACCAGCTGGGTGACTTTGGGCCAATCACAGGAAACTGTCAGCTCTAATCCACCTTGTACATGAAGACAGTGGTGGGATTCAACTGGTGTAACAACCAGTTGGGTGAACGTGCGCGGTACAATTGAAAACAGCTCTAAAACTTACCTTCCACTGGAGCCCCAGTGAGTAAAACAGCTGAGGTGTGGCAATTTCCTCTGCTGCGCCCAGGAGTGGGCTTCAAAAATCCCAACAACCAGTTCACTGCCTGGTTGCTGGGTGGGCGTCACCATGGTGGGCATAGCCTACCGAAACTTCCTGTTTCTGGCTTCCAGTGGACCTCCATAGCCCAGGAGAGGTTGTTTTCGCCCTCCCAAGCATCCAAAGGCTTCACCTGGAACTCTGGGAGGATGAAAATGGCCTCCCCTGTAGTCTAGAGGCCCCCTGGAAGCTGGAAACAGGCCCATTTCCGGACTTCTGGAAGGCCCATTTTTTCCTCTCCCAGAGACTCCACATGGACCCTGCATTTACTGCATTCGAAAATGGGCTGCATGGAGACTCTTGGGAGGGGAGGGGTGGGATGGAGTGGGTGGGGTCAGCCGGCTTTAACCAGTTTGGCCAAACCAGGCCGAACCAGTGGAATCCCACCTATGGCCACACCTATCAGCTGGGCTGGCTGGCTGGACAGATAGTTTGACTTCTGGTGATAGAGA
Organism: Laticauda colubrina; assembly: GCA_015471245.1. Taxonomy (NCBI): domain Eukaryota; kingdom Metazoa; phylum Chordata; class Lepidosauria; order Squamata; family Elapidae; genus Laticauda; species Laticauda colubrina. The sequence goes on from BLBF01000069.1 coordinate 6,749,599, forward strand.
AAAAGGGAGAGAGAAATCCTGTGAATGGATGGATGGATGGATGGATGGATGCAGGGGTGGGAAACGACTGGTTCTGCCCGGCTCAAAAGAACCGGTAGCTCTGAAGAGCAGCGGACACAGAACTGGTAATTATATAATTGCTGAACCGGTAGTAACACCTGTTGAATCCCACTCCTGGATGGATGGATGGATGGATGGATGGATGGATGGATGGATGGATGGATGAACAGACAGATAGATGATCTTTGGTGATAGAGAAAAAGACTAAGACAGATCCTGTGGAAGGAAAGAAAGAATGAAAGAAAGAAAGAAGGAAGGAAGGAAGGAAGGAAGGAAGGAAGGAAGGAAGGAAGGAAGGAAGGAAGGAAGGAAGGAAGGATAGATGATAGATAGATAGATAGATAGATAGATAGATAGATAGATAGATAGATAGATAGATAGATAGATAGATAGATAATTGATCTCTGGTGATAAAGAGAGAGAGAGAGATGGGTCAAGAGAGAAAGAGAAAGAGAAAGAGAGATAAAATAGTTTGAAGGGCCAAACTTTACTACAGGACCTGTTACAGAAAACATTAGCCCAAGCAAGCAGTTTCTGAAGTCTGCCAGAAAGCCGCTGCCGTCTGCCGCTGTTTCCCAAGGCCAATCCTCCTTTCCTTGTTCTCTTTCATTCAACAAAATCCTATTGTCTCCTGCAATTGCCTTATGGAGATCCAGGAACTTGCCCAATCCCTGATTGGTGGCTAAGCCCAGCGGCCTTGATTTGCAAGGAACAGCTTGCATGGTTTTTATTGGCTGTCCTGCCCTTCTTTGGGGGGGGGGGGACAACTTCTCCCTTGCATAAGTTTTTGCTCTGTCTGGAACTTTTTTCTCGCAATGAAGTCCGCTGTGTGACTTGATCTGTTGCACTTCATTTTTGTGATTATTGTACCTCAGGGGCAAAGCAAAATAAAACACACACGCACACACGCAAGTCAGCCAGCAAGAATGAAGCTGTGTGGAACATTCCTAGGTGAGTTATTTATTGATATATTTGTTTGTTTGTTGAATTAGCTATGGATTTAACTTGCTTTGCTTTCACTGTGGCTCGTTTGCTGCGCTGTCAGCATCATAAGCAAACCCTGACAATACCACAACCAAACCCAGGGTAGCATTTGACCAGTGGGCCTCTCTGACTTTGTGGCTTGGAGTTGTTGGGTGTGTGTGTGTGATCTTTCTGTGCTTATGGGTCAAAAGTTGACAATTAGCCAAGGGAACTGAAATAAAGTGAAAAGTCTATTTGTTTGTTTGGCTGTGGGGAAGCATTCTGGGAGTGGAGTCCCCACGTGATTACTTTAAAGGCGAGCTAAACGTCTACACTGCAGGAATACCTTTTATAGAGGGGGTCTCATTCTTTGAAAATAATGCTGTCTGCAAAAATTAGGATGCTTTGTATCAAGTGAAAAGTTTGGGAAGAAAATAGTGGGACTGTAAATGCAATTTCACCTGGATGAAATTATATTTGTTTTCATTTATGTGCTGTTTGTAACCATGCCTGTGTAAAATCAACAAAACCCTTCCTTCCTTTCTTCTTCACCTTATCAAGATCTTCCTCCCTTCTTTTCTTCCTTATCAATAACTTCATTCCTTCCTTTCTTCTTCCCTCCTTCCCTTCTTTTCCCCTTCCTTCTCTTCCTCCCTTCCTTCTTTTCCCTATATTTCTTTCTTTTTCTTTCTTTTTTTCATTCCCCCTTTCTTTCTTTCCTCTCCCATCCTCCTTCCTTCATTTCTCCCTTTCTTCCCACCTCCCTCCCTCCTTCCTTCCTTTTTCCTTCCTCCTTCCCTTCTTTTTCCTACCTTTCTTTCTCTTTCTTTCACTCCTTTCTTTCTTTTTTCCTCTGTCCCTCCCTCCTTCCTTTTTTCCTTCCTTCTTTTCCCTATCTTTCTGTCTCTTTCCTTCTTTCCTTCTTTCTTCCTTCTCCTTCCTTCCACCCTTGCTGCACCATAGCATGAATTTTTCACACCACCACTTACAACCATTTTTTTGACCAGGCCTTATAGAGACAAATGTCGATCAGATGAGAAGAGCTGGCATATGACATCATAGGAACTAAGTAGCGATAGAAAAATCATTCAAACTCAGAAGTTGCCAGTTTTGGGGACTGATCAGACTTTAAACAAAAGATCGACTTCTAACTGTAAATTTCTTGCAGACAAAGAACTTTTTATTCCTCAGGGATGATTGTATAAATCTGGGAGAGAAGGGGGTTATTAAACGGGCTTCCCTCCCTCTCTTCTCTTCCTTTTGCTTCTTGTTGTTCCATCTGCTAGGAGGCTGAATTGAGCAAAATGTACACTAGACCTTCAGCTGTTCGATATACAATATTAATGCAGGGCTATTTTTTTTTCCACACACCCCATTCTTAATTGCCGTCTGAGGCATTAAGGCAGTTCTCTCCATCTGCACAGTGAGGGGATGGAGTCCTTTTCCTCCCCCTCTTCCCACAAAGAAATAAGGAAAATCTTCCCTCTCCATCTTGTCCCTTTCTGTTCCCTTCCCCCACTACCCTTTTCTATTCTTCCAGCTGGCAAGCAGAGAAGTTGTACCCAATTTCAAATGCATTAAGTTTGAGGGCTATAAATGACAAAAGAGTTTTTAAGAAGTAGCAAAACAGCTTCGCAGTGGTATGTCTGGCTTGGCAGAAAGCCTTTGTTCATTTAATTACAGTGATCTTCGAGAAGTTAAAAACATTTATTTCAAAAAAAATTTCCCTTTAAAGAGGCTTCTAGTCCTAAATTATTCTTTCAGTACAGATGAGAGGGAAAACTGCAAGGAATAATTTCTTCTGAAGGTTCACCTTTTATCCTTTTTTTATTTTGCGCATATCCACTTTCCTTGAATTTAAGGATATGTTTATACTTGTATATATCTATGCATGTATGTATGTCTGCTGGGTGCCTTTCTGTGGGTGTATCACTAAATTTAAACCCAACTCATCAGAATTTATCCCACAGTTAAAACTGAAATATAATGAACTTCAGAAAATAAAAAGTGAAGGAAGGAAGGAAGGAAGGAAAGGAAAAGATAAGAAAGAAAGGGAAGAAAAGATAAGGAGAAAGAAAATGGGAAGGAAGGAAGGAGTATGTTTTCCCCTGTTAAAACTGAAATATAATGAAGTTTAGAAAATAAAAAGCAAAAGAAGAAAAGAGAAAGAAAATGGGAAGGAAGGAAGGAGTATGTTTTTCCCTGTTAAAACTGAAATAGAATGAACTTTAGAAAATAAAAAGCAAAAGAAGAAAAGATAAGGAGAAAGAAAATGGGAAGGAAGGAAGGAGTATGTTTTCCCCTGTTAAAACTGAAATATAATGAAATTTAGAAAATAAAAAGCAAAGGAAGGAAGGAAAGGAGGGAAGGAGGAGGGAAAAGAAAATATAAGGAAGAAGGGGAGGGAAAGACAAAGAGAATGGGGAGGGAGGGAGGGAGGGAGGAAGGATTATGTTTTGCTCTGTTAAAACTGAAATATAATGAACTTCAGAAAATAAAAAGGGAAGGAAAGGAACGAAGGAAGGAGAAAGACAAAAGGAAGGAAGGGAAAGACAAAAGGGTTAGCAGCAATTTTTCACAGTGAACATTTTCTGAGGTTTACTATATACAGTAACTTTTTTAAATTCCAGGAAGGCCTGTATGAAGTGTTTTAAAAGAAACTTCACTTCGAAGATCCCCTTTCACCAGTTTGATGTCGGTATTTGATATTATATTTGGTACTTGGTATTATCAAATATTTGATAATTGCAAGCTTGGCTCAGAGGTTCCAAGGAGCTGTCCGCCTCTCAGTGCTGAACTGGTCGTTCTGAAGCGAAGAACATCAACATTTTGTGCGCAGAGATTCACAATGGAGATTAGGTCACATCCTCGGGATTGCAATTTAGGTGGCACCCCCAGACTATGGGCAGACTAATGTAAGAGAAATTTGGGTGCCATATTTCTGAGGTTTAATTACTATATTCATGGAGATTTTCTTAGTTGCAGTCATGATGTCATGGAAAGGCAAATGGTCCTGGGGTTGGACATAACGTTGTACGTGGTACATCTTCTTTTTTCCAGTGATTGCTACAGAGTCAAGTAATATGTTAATTGTCATCAAGTAGCAGATTTTATTTTGGTCTTTACCATTTCTAGCTTCAGAAGTTTAAAGTTCATATAGATTAGATTAGATTAAATTAAATTAACAGAGTTGGAAGGGACCTTGTAAGTCATCTAGTCCAACCCCCCACCCAAGCAGGAGACCCTACACCATTTCTGACAAGTGGCAGTCTAATCTCTTCTTGAAAGCCTCCAGTGATGAAGCTCCCACAACTTCTGAAGGCCACTTCTATTCCATGGGTTGATTGTTCTCACTGTCAGAAAGTTTCTCCTTATTTCCAGGTTGAATCTCTCCTTGATCCATTTCCATCCATTATTCCTTGTCTGGCCTTTGAGTGCTTTGGAAAATAGCTTGGCCCCCTCCTCTCTGTGGCAGACCCTCAAATATTGGAAGACTGCTATCATGTCTCCTGTGGTCCTTCTCTTCTAGACTAGCTATGCCCAGTTCCTGTAACTGTTCTTCATATATTTTAGTTTCCAGTCCCCTAATCATATAGAATGGAATGGAATAAGAATAGAGTAGAATAAGAATAAGATAGCATAGCATAGAATTGAATTCTTTATTGATCACACGTGATTGGTCACACAAGAAATGTGTCTGTGGTGCAGAAGCACAGTATGTATATGTGGTGTACATACAAATAAAGTAATACAATCATAAGATGCCCATAGGAGAAGGGAAGAAAGGATGAGAAGAATAATAGTAATAAAGCCATACAACATGAGTAAATATCCTTAGACATAAGACAGTACTGTGAGAATTAGGTGTTGAGAAGACTGATGACATGAGGGGAAAAACTGTCTTTGTTCTAGTTGCTTTGGCATGCTACGGCCTATAGCGGCATCCTGAAGGGAGAAGTTGAAACAGTTTGTGTCCAGGATGTGACAGCTCTGTAGATATTTCCTCAGCCCTTTTGCTGACTCATGAAGTATAACAAGTCTGGAAAGCAGACTGGTTGCAATGGTTTTTTTTTCTGCAGTCCTAACTATCCATCGAAGTCTGTACCTGTCCAGTTTGGGCAAACTGGCCCTCTTTGCAAATCAACAACTAATACTATTTATGGATACAAAATCTCCTTGAACATCGGAAGGTATAAATCATCAGTCCCCAACTTTTTCAGGGTGGCAGTCCAGCCGGCGCGGGGAAAGGGGAGGGGTGTGAGTGTCAGTCACACACAGCTCCATTGGTGTGAGTGGCGTGCATGCATGCCCTCCACTTGTGCAAATAGAGCTTCGCGCACAAGCCAAGGGTGCTTGTGCTTGCACACAAAGCTCCATTCACACAAACCCAGATTGTTGGGGGCAATAGGCTGGCTCTGTAAACCACTTAGAGAGGGCTGTAAAAGCACTGTGAAGTAAATCTAAATGCTATTGCTAATGCCTTTTCTTGAGACAAGTTGGAGAAAGTATGAAAAGCTCAATCAAGTACTAATAGGATAAAGTAAAAATTATTCCATTCTTCACATATCTTTGGGGTAATACTTATTGATTTGTATATCAAATTTGGAGACTTTTTGGCAACTTAACATGTTTACCTTGATAGACCCTCCTTTCGACAGCAAATGGTTGCTTAGCGGTTTTAAGTTGCCTTCATTCTCATTCGTCCAGAGATGCCATCTCATATCTGAATGCAATTGGCGAGGTTGTGTTCTGATACTCTTCCATTCCTTGTATATTGCCTGATCAGTGGTGAGCCATAGACAGAATTAGGATGGAAAATAGATCAATAGTCAGAGAGGAAAAAATTAAATTTGCATTAGGGGGTGGTGGAAAAGGAGGGCAGTGTACAATACAGTTAGTCCTCGACTTACAACTATTCATTTAGTGACCGTTCAAAGTTACAACAGCACTGAAAAAAGTGACATGACCATTTTTCACACTTACAACCATTGCAGCATCCCCATAAGCATGTGATCAAAATGCAAAGACTTAGCAACTGACTCGTATTTATGATGGTTGCAGTGTCCCTTTTTACGACTTTTTGACAAAGTCAATGGAAAAGCCGGATTCATTCATTCATTCATACATTCATTCATTTATTTTATTGATTGATTGATTTGATTTGTCAATTGCTTATGAGATAATAGGTATTGGTATAAACATGAGTAAGAATATAGGAAATGGAGTTAGAATGGGGACAATAAATGGGGACAATAGGACAGGGACGGTAGGCACAATTGTGAACTTATGCATGAGCCTTCCTTCTTTTTCTTTCTTCCCTTTCTTTCTTTCCTTCCTTCTTTCCTTTTCTCCTTCCCTCTCCCTCACCTCCAACTTTCCCCCCCTCTTTTTCTTCCTTCCATCTATCTACCCACCCACCCTTTTCTTTCTTTCTTTCTTTCTTTCTTTCTTTCTTTCTTTCTTTCTTTCTTTCTTTCTTTCTTTCTTTCTTTCCTTTCTTTCTCTCTCTCTCTTTCTTTCCTTTTCTTTCTCTTTCCCTTTTTTCCTTCTCTCCTTTCTTTTCCTTCCTTCCCTCCCCCTACCCACCTTTCCTTTATTTTATTTATTTGATTTGTCAATCGTTTACAATAATAGGTATAAGTATAAACATGAGTAAGAATACAGGAAATAGGTATGCATAAATGGGGACAATAGGACAGGGATAGCAGGCACGATGATGCACTTATGCACATCCCTTACAGACCTCTTAGGAACCGAGTGAGGTCAATCGAGGTTAGTTTGAGGTTAAAAGAGTGGGGATGTTGAGGATGTAACAACAGAGTCAGGTAGTGCATTCCAGGCATTGACCACTCGGTTACTTTCTGCAATCGAATTTGGAGCAGTTTACACTGAGTTTGTATTCACTTAACAAGTGGTTACTAGCTTAATAACTTCAGTGATTCACTTAACAACTGCAGCAGGAAAGGTCATTAAAATGTGGCAAAGCCCACTTAATAACTATCTCGCTTAGCAAGGGAAATTTTGGGCTCAGTTGTAATCATAAGTTGGGGAGTACCTGTATTGCAAAGGATAAATCTGGTGGTGATTCAGATTTGCCTGAAATTGCAAGCTTTCAACCTGAGAATCGATACAAGTGCTGATAATTTGCTTACGGTGCTACGTTATTGAAAAAAAGGTTGTTTGCGATAATGGGTTATGAACAAGACATTTTTTTTTTCACTCTGATGTTTTTCAGTAGAAAGGCAATCTCATGCTCATTTATTCCCAAGAAAGGCCATTACACTCAGAACTTACTTCTGATTAGACATGTGTGAAATTACACTCTTAAGCGCCAGATTAATATACTGCTGGCTTCAAGTAAGAGTTGACTTCTGCCTGGGCTATTTCTTGCAGCATTTTTCAGAAGTAATTTGCCTTCTTCTTCCTTGAGATAAGAGAGAACGATCAGCCCAAAGTCACCCAGCTGGCTTTCATGCCTAAGGCAGGACTAAAACCCAGCATCTCCTGGTGATTGGCCAAAAGTCACCCAGTCGACTTTTGTGCTTAAGGCAGAACTTGAATTCACAGTCTCCCACTTTCTAGTCTAGTGCCTTAACCAGTAGACCAAACTGGCTTGCTTGTGGATTCAATGAGGGTCATAAGTCAAGGATTACCTGTGTTCACCTGTTTATTCAAGTCAGGTAAAGATATAATAATTTGATAGCAGCCAGTCCTCGACTTACAACAGTTCATTTGGTGACCATTCAAAATTACAATGGCACTCTAAAAAGTGACTTATGACTATTTTTCACACTTATGACCGTGACATCATCTCCATGGTCATATGATTTGCACTTGGATGCTTGACAACTGGTCCATATTTATGACCATTGTTGTGTCCCGGATCTACTTAACAGTCACATCACTGACTTAACAACTGCAGTGATTCAGTTCACAAATGGTGCAAGAAAAGCCATAAAGTGGGACAAAACCCACTTCACCAATTTCTCACTTAGCCACATAAATTCTGGTCTCAGTTGTGGCTGTAAACCAAGGACTACCTTGTATTCATGACCTGGTTGCCTTTTTCGTGGTTTAGCTGCACAAGGGATAAACCCAACCTTTGAGTCACTCTGTTCTGACCCAAACCTGGTTCCAAGAGAGTAAACACAAGACAAAGATAACAGCACAGCCTTTTACCATTTCATTTACGAATCCTGTTTCTTCACAGATAAAAGGCTGCTTCCAACTAATTAGCTCTGATAAGGAAGAGCCTTGCCAAGTTTTTGCAAGGCTGCCAAGAACAACAGATAAAGTTCCTAATCAAAGAGACTCCAAAACTCAGATATAACTAATGTCCACCAGGCTCGAGTATCAAACTTTTTTGTCTTCTGCAAAGAACTGCAGTTTCTCAGGTGACTTTTATCTTCTCAGGGAGGGGCCATTGCAGCCTTACACCTGAGTCGCCTGTGCTGCTGCAGCTGCACTTTCCTTCAAGCAGCCCTGCGCGCACACATACTGGGCACAGGCTCCTCGGAGACCTCTTCATCACTGCTGCCAGCCTCCACGATCTTTGAAGGCAGCACTCCACTCCCTGATGGTCCTGGCCCCATCCCTGCATCACACGCAGGCCCCTCACCTGAGTCTTTGCTCTCCAAGACCTCAGCCATCCACACCTGCTGCCAGGTGTGAATGAAACTCTCATTTCAATAGATCACAAGACACCCCAAATAGCTTAAAATGTACTATGTGAACATGGCCCATACATCCAGCAAGGTAGTCCTCGACTTACAACAGTTCATTTAGTGGCTGTTCAAAGTTACAGCTGCACTGAAAAAAGTGGCTTAGGACTGTTTTTCACAGTTACAACCTTTGAAGCATCCCCATCAGCGGTGGTATGCTACTGGTTTGGACTGGTTCGGCCAAACTGGACTAGCTGAAAGGAGAAAGAAGAGAAAAACACAGGATTGACACCCGCCCTTGTGCTTTTCTCTTTTTTATCCTGTCAGCTGATTGGCATGGCGGAGCTTCAGCTGGTGTGGGGAAAGGTCAGGGGTGAGTTTATACTGGTTTGGACTGGTTCTATAGAGCCGGTTATGATTCTGCACAGTTCGGAAAACTGGCAAATCGTGCCCCAGGCTGCCCCCCCCCCCCCCCCCCCCCCCCACCCAGTCAGCCCTTATCGCGCATGTGCAACATCGTGTACATGCCCGACATCACTGACTGTGCTCTTCTCTTCCCAGTCATTCTTTAAGGTATTTCTTTTTTCCCCTCCCAACAATCAGCTGTTCCTATGATCAGCTGTGCCAAGATTCCCCTCCTGTCTTACTGCTTTGCCCAGGAGGCTTCCCTGAGGCCCAGGAGGTCCCAAAATGGAGCATAGGGGGATGCTCTGTGGCCCCTCCAAGCTCCATTTTATCCCCAAAAAGGGGGGGTGCTGCAAAAAAGCCACACCCACCCAGTCACATGGCCATGCCCACCTAGCCATGGCCACCTAACCATGCCCATCTAGCCACGCCCATCTAGCCATGCCCACAGAACCTGTTGTTAAAAAATTTGAATCCCACCCCTGGGAAAGCTGCATGCTCATGTTAGGGGCACGCAAAGGCGTGCATGATCACCAAAACGGTAGTGGAACAGGTAGGATCCCACTGCTGATCCCCATGATCACATGATCAAAATTCAGATGCTTGGCAACCGGTGTTCATACTTATGACTGTTGCAGTGTCCCAGGGTCATGCAATCCCGTTTTGCAACCTTCTGACCAGCAAAGTCAATGGGGAAGGCAGGTTCAGTTAACAGCCAGGTTACTAACTTTTTCAATGGCTGTGATTCACTGCACAACTGTGGCAAGAAGTGTCATAAAATGGGACCAAACTCACCTAACAAATTTCTCACTTAACACCATCCATTTTGAGCTCAATTGTGGTTGTAAGTCGAGGACTAAAGATAAAGGTTCCCCTCGCACATATGTGCTAGTCGTTTCTGGCTCTAGGGGGGCAGTGCTCATCTCCGTTACAAAGCCGAAGAGCCAGCACGTCCAAAGACGTCTCCATGGTCATGTGGCCGTCATGACTAAACACCGAAGGTGAACAGAACACTGTTACCTTCCTACCAAAGAGATCCCCATTTTTCTACTTGCATTTTTTATATGCTTTCGAACTGCTAGGTTGGCAGAAGCTGGGACAAGGAACGGGAGCTCACTCCGTTACAGGGTGCTAGGGATTCGAACCGCTGAACTGCCAACCCTTCTGATCAGCAAATAAAAGTCAAAGACTTTTATTGTATTTAATTTCATCTGGACTAAGATAGATTTTTTTTTTTTTTAAGGAAACTTTGAAAACTCTTCCCAAGATATGTTCTTTAAACCAGGCCTTGCCAAAATCTGAAGCAGAGGTCTTGCAACAAGACATCCTGGGGCACAAAAAAATAACAACAGCAGCTGTATGTGCGTTGTGGTGTCCTTGCACCATTAGCTCACAAAAGCTATCTTGACAATTGCATCGTCCTCTCGGTATTCATATCGAGAAATGATCTTAGGATAATAGTAAAAAAAAACAAAAAAAACCCTCTTATCACTACAGCTGGCTCAGAAGCGCAATAAACCTTGAAATTAGTTGTATCGTTGAGATATGGCCAGTTGTGAACCTCTTAATATAATGGCCTACACTTCCCTTGACAAGAAGAGCCCTGCCGTTGTCCGAGGAGCTGGGCTGTGGAAAAGCATAATAAAACCGAATGCCGCGCATTAGATTCCAGCTCAAAGAAACGATGGGTGTGTGGGTTTTTTTTTCAAAGTCCCTGGGTGTTTTGTACTCGAACACATTTCAATGAGCATAAATATGTGTGCCTCTGAACCTACAGGGCTGCATGGCAAATCTCTGTATGTGTGCGTGTGTGCATGCACTGCGTGTGCATTCTGCGTGTGTAAGCACTGGCAGAATTTTTGCTTTTTGTTTTCCCAAGTTGGGAGCATTACAGCTCTGAATGAAATAGCAGCCAAGGGGGAAACCATTGTTCCACGGATAAAGTTGATCCCGCTTCCTCCCTCCTTTTTGATGCTATCTGGAACCCGGAACAATGCGGGGCCATGAAACACATGAAGCCTGCTGCCCGATGATAAGGCTTTAATAGAATTTCTGAATGCCGGAGGTTTAAGGAGGTAAAATATCCCTGTCTTCGCAGCATGGGGAAAGGAGATAGAATTTATTATTTATGTATTTTATGTATTTTATTTTATTATTATTATTATTATTATTAGGAGGAGGACTCTCGACTGAATATGTCCTTTTATGAGAATGGCTGAGTTTGTAGGAAAAAGGAAGGCTGCATGGTGGGAATTGGAAGGGGCTGTAGGAAAACTTTTTTTTCTGCTTTCTGCTACACTGGAAGATCTGACTTTGGGAGGAAAGCCGCAAAAGATTTTTTAAACGACACCTCCTGGCTTGAAAAAGGACAAAAGCGCTGGCTCTCCATCCTCATGAACAAAAAGAGGGGAAGCCAAAAAAAGGAAGAGTTATACATCTGCCTTCTTGGTTTCAATGGGCTAATTGCCCATGGCAATCAGTAGCTAAGGAGGAATGAAAAGTCACCTGCAAAAGGACCATGTCTAATAACCCATGTGTAATTCTTATGAGCTCTAGTTAATTTGGTGAAAGACTGACCCATATGAACAATTGTGTCCAACTAAGGAAGAGAACTAGTTTGGTCTAGAGATCAAGACACCAGGCCAGAAAGCAGGAGGCAGTGAGTTCTAGTACGGTCTTAGGCATGAAAAGTGGCTGGGTGACTTTAGGCCAGGGGTCTGCGGCCCTCCCGAGCTCCATTTTCACTGGCAGAGGCACTGTGGGCCGGTCCTTCACTGTTTCCAGGGTGGCCTCACGGGTCAGATTCACTCCACAGGCCAAATCCATGTGGGTAGTAGTCCTGCCTTAGGCACAAAAGCCAACTGGGTGGCTTTGGGCCAGTCAATCTCTCTCAGTTCAACCCACCCCACAGGGTTGCTGTTGTGGGGAAAACACAAGGAAAAAAGTGCCCTAGATATGGTTGCCGTCTTGAGTTATTTGTAAAAAAAAAATAATAAAGGTGGGAGTGAATAAATAAATAATGAACAAACAAACAAAATAAGCCAATGTCAGCAATGCAAGCTTTTACGATATTTGAACTCCAGCTGAGTGAAACAGGTAAATAGGTTTCTAGATAAACTGCCTGGTTTGTACTTTTGGCATAACAAAGCATATTCTGCTTGGCTTGTAAAACTTAAAGCCCCTTTGCACTTCCCACATCAAATTGCAGACCTATTTATGACACTCTGGGAACCATCTGGAGGCTAGGTAGCTCTTTGTGGGTGAATTGGGTCAGTGGTTTAATTTTATCTCAGGCAAAAACTGTATTCCAGATTCTTTGTTGACTAGATTTGGTTGAATCGCTATGAAAAAGGTTGATTGGAACCAGAATAAGACAACTTGCCATGGCCAATTCTCCATGCCCAAATAATTGCAGGACAATTCAACTATTATGATTTCATCATTCAAAATAAACAAGCTATTATTTTAATTATTGTCAGTCATGTTTCATTCTGTCCCTCCTTTTGCATCCTTTCTTTAATGATTCCATCCCACCATTTCTTTGATATCAGTGTAACTCCTGTCCCACAGCAAATTGTCTCATGACAAGTTGGCTTCAGCAAGTGAGCCATGGCGAGTTGGCCGTGGCAAATTGTCATAGATCTGGTTGGAATATAAGTTTTCGGGACTTTCTGACAGTTCATAGATGTATATAATACTCTACTCATGAAAACTGCAGTTGAAACATCTATCTGGAGGGTCCGTTTCTAGCAGTGGAACTCTCTTTTGTGTAAATATTATAGGATTGTGGCATCCCAAAAATAGGAGCAATTAGGAGGTAGTTCTCAACTTGTAACAGTTCATTTATGACTTCAAAGTTACAATGGCTTTGCAGGTGTTATATAGGAGAAGAATTATATTTATTGGGGTCTTTTTTCCTCCTTAAGGCAGGACAGATGGTCCTCGACTTACGACCACAAGTGAGCCCCAAAGATCCATTGCTGAGTGAGGTAGTCATTAAGTGAGTTTTACCCCATTTTATGACCTTTCTTGCCACCGTTGTTAAAGGAATCACTGCAGTTGTTATGTCGGCAACAAAGTCCCAAAGACACGAAAGATAGTTGGGTGACTTTGGGCTAATCACCAGGAGAGTGTGAGTTCTAGTCCTGCCTTAGGCAGAAAAAAAACAGCTGGGTGACTTTGGGCCAGTCACTCCCTCCCATGTTTAATATGCTCTTGTTATTGTGGGAAAAACAAGAGCACATTAAACATATTAACCAAAAATATTATAAAGGCGGGACATCAACAAATTAATTAATAATATGCAATGCCTTTGAGAGTAAGTTCACTTCTTTTATGGCAACATTTATAGATTTATTAATTTGTAATATGACATACAAAAAGGAATACAAAAGCAAATATTAGGGAAATTAGAAAAGGAAAAAAAAGTGGATAGTGAGGGAAAGCAAGGGAAAAAGAACAAAAAAAAGGCATTGACTTTCAATTCCTTTGGTGCAGTAAAATAAGCCATTAAAATCTACCCTCAAGTTTTTACTTTTTCATAATAATAGAAACTAGCCATTTCTATAACAACAAATCCATCACATCGGTCAAACCAAAAATCAAAGTTTCATGTATTTTTTTCCACCTCAAGCACAAAAAAGTTCTGAAGTGGTTTCCAAGTAGAAATGAAAGCTTTTCTATTTTTTTTTCCTTTGATCAAAGCAGTCGATTTAGCCATTTCTGCTAACTCCCATCAGTTGTTGTAGCCATTCATCTTCCTGTAGCCAGTTCACTTCTGAAGCCAAGAAAGATACATCATCTGCATTCATCTTCAGAAAATAGAAAAGGCTTGTCTTAAAAAAAAAAAAAAAAAAAAGAGGAGGAGGAGCTAACGGAAGTCACTTTCATAACGCGAAGTTGGATAAAGTTTGCCAAAGATGTTGGAACTAACTTTGCAAACCGCAGCGAGCGTCCTGAAAATAAGAATAATAATTTTAAAAAATGCGGGGGGGGGGGGGAGAGATCCTGTGGCTGCGCCCAAAAACTCTTCGGCTCTTTCCATGTTCAAAGTCGGCTCCGCCGTTCTGCTTCCTTTTTTCTCCGTTAATGGCTCTAGGAGGTCATAAAGACGGGTTGGGGGGGGGGGGGGGAACTACTTTGGCCGCTGGCGGGGCTACGCAAGGGCATCTGTCACTCCCTGCTTGTTGCTATTAGAAATTATGGGACTGTACCATAAGCAGGAAACGCGGAGGGGGGGAGGGAGAGAAAATTAAGCCGGCAATTCCAACCTTCCTGAGTTCATTTTTCTCTCTCTCTCTATCTCTCTCTTTTGCATTAAAAAAAAAAAAAAAGCGAGCCAAAGTCTAGATATTAATGTCTCGAAGTGGATCTTGGAAAGCGGGAGGCATTCTCCCCTTCTCTTGAACTGGGAAGGGGAGATATTTCAGAGCTCCCGTTTAAAGCACCCCCCCCCCGCCTTTAAAAACATAAAGAAATAAGTCGGCACCTCCGTGTGTGTGTGTGTGTGTCCCTCCCTTCCCTACTGTTGATTTATTTCACCTCCGAGAGTAAACAGATATATTGCCAACCCAAAAGGTTGCTGGGTAGTGTACTGTATTTACAAAGGGAAGGAGAAAAGAGCTCCCCCGCTTCACCTCCTCCTCCTCCCTCTCTCTCTCTCTCTCTCTCTCTCTCTCTCTCTTCCCCCCTCCCTCCATCCCATTAATGCGACCGATCATTAAGTGAGACGCTGCCTTTAGCAGGCTTCAAGAGTTCGCTCAGGAACGACGAAAGAGGCGAAGACGTTGAAAAAGCTTCCGTCAATCTCTCTCTCTCTCTTTTTTTTTTTTTTTCGGGGTGAGGAAACAGGGCCCCCGTTGTTGTTGTTGTTTAGCAAGTCCTCCCCTCGGCTTAGTTTCCCCCCCCCCAGCACACACACACACACACATACGCACTCACATACAGAGAGGCTTTGCAGCCTCCGATACCTTCCAACTCTCTCCAGTCGCCTCCTCTCTCTCTCTCTCTCTCTCTCCCCCCTCTCCCCCTCCCCACCGAGCCCCAACTCTGCCGTTCGCTCCGATACATTTCATGACTGCCTTCTGTGATGTCATTTTGCAAAAAGGAGAGACAATAGAACTGACGGCCAAGGTAAGTCCGGGTGTGTTTGTGTGTATGTTGTTTTGGTTGGGTTGAGTTGGGTTGGGTTGGGTTGATTAAGCCGCTTACACAGTATTTGTTTGCTGGCTGGCTTGTTGGGGGGGGGGGGGGGGGGGACAAAAGAGGAGGCAGGAAGCTCGGGAGCGGTGGGCCGTTGTGCTGCTGTTAGGTTGTTATTTGTTGTGGTGGTTGTGGTTTCCGGGTGGCAAAGGAATCGAGAACTCAATAAGAATCGCCAGAGGTGTGGAGCGAAGCCAGAAAGATGGGGGGGGGGGAAACTGGATGGTGGACAATATATATATATGTTGGTCTGTTGGTCTGTTGGTCTGTCTCCCTCTCCGGAAGAGGTTGTGTGGAGCAATCCCTGTGAAAGACACCCCTCCATCCATCTAGAGAATCTTTGTTGATCAAAGAGCGAGATGTTCTCGTTGGTTATTTGATATTTTCTGCGTTTCGGTGGATCTGGCACACTACGGATCTCTCGTTGGATTAAGTAGAAATAAAAGCCTGTGGGGGTGGGGGAGAAAGTGTAGGAAGTGAAAATGCAGGACTCTTTTTCTCTCACTCTGTTTTCCCCACCCAGCTGGAAAACTTTCCCAGCTGTTCTTCCAGAAAGCATATGAACCTTCGGAACTTGTGGGTGCTCCATCACTGGAGGTTTTTAAGAGACTGGACTGCCATTTGTCTGAAAAGGGTACAGGGTCTCCTGCTTGAGGGGATGGGGGTTGGATGAGAAGACCTCCAAGGTCCCTTCCAACTCTGTTATTTTATTCTATTCTTAGGAAGGGCTCTAGAGGTGACCATCCAACCTAAATCGTCTTTATCCAAGTCGAGGAAGGGAAGATCTGTTGGGTTCCTCTTGACGCTGTCCAGGGTCCTGAAAGGGTCCAGCGTTCACTCCTCTTTCCCGGCAGGCTGAAAGACGGTAGAGAGAGGGGGGAGTCCGTGAATTGAAGCTGAATATTCTTCACCAGCACGCACACACACACACACACACACACACACACACACACACACACACACACACAC
>BLBF01000069.1:6784260-6800698 GCA_015471245.1 Laticauda colubrina
CCCCCGTCCCTTTCTCGTAAATGGTTCATGTCTTTCTCCATCGCCTCCTCCTCCTCCTCTTTTGTCACGGGCACAGCCTGGGCTTCAATTAGTCGATTAATTGTCCAGCTAATCAGGCAGTTAGGGGACAGCTGCAGCGATGGCTGTGCATAACCAGGCTGCCCCTGAAATATGTCATTGGCATCAATTGCCACCTCTGCTGATGTGTTCGACAATAAAAGGCAGGCCAGGCCGTGCGCCCGGTAATCTCCATAACAGCCTGTTCCTCAAAGTAGAAACACCACAGGAAGTTGGACTGGGGACCTTCCAATTGCTCTTTGATGCCTGAAGTTTTCTAATGAGGAAGGGAAATAATCTCGCTTATTCGACCCACAGGATTTGAACATGCCCCATGAACCCTGAGAAGCTGGGGTGTTTTCAGGAATATCTGGCAGATTCTTAAATTAAGGAGTTAAGGAGAAACGTCTTAACCATGAGGATAATTAGTGGAACAGCTTGGCTCCAGAAGTTGTGGATGCTCCATCATTGGAGGTTTTTAAGAAGGGATTGGATAGTCACTTGTCTGGAATGGTATGGGGTGTCTTGCTTGAGTAGGAGTTTGGAGTAGAAGACCCCTCCAAGGCCCATCGAGTTCTGTTCTGATTGATTGAAATCTGCAATTTGGATGTTACAGGGAGTTCTTGACTTACAACAATCCGTTTAGTGGAAGGGAGGGAGGGAGGGAGGAAAAGGGCGGGATTAAGGAAGGGAAGAGGGAGGGAGGGAAGAAGAAAAGGAAGAGGGGGGAGGGAGGGAAGAAAAGAAGGAAGGAAGAGGGAGGAAAGAAGCAAGACGGAGGGAGGGAGGAAAGATGGAAGGAAGGAATAAGGTGGGGTAAAACTCACTTAACTTTCTTGCTTAGCAACATACACTTTGGGCTCAATTGTGATCGTAATTCGAGGACCATCTGTGCCAAATTCTGAGCAGTTGGATGTTGTGGTTTCATCTGGCATCCATTCACTCATGGCTTCCTCTGGAAAACAGGTAGTCTTCACCTTACGGCCATTAGGACCATGGCCCCCAATGCTTCCATTGCTAAACCAGGCAGTTGTTAAGTGAGTCATCCCTGATTTTATTATTTTTTTCTCCCAACGATTGTTAAGTGACTCACTGCAGTTGTTAAGAGAATCAGGTGGTTATGAAGTGAATCCAGTTTCCCCCATTGACTTTGCTTGTGGGAAAACAGCTGGGAAGGTTGCAAAGGGTAATCACATGACCCAAAGCTGCAACTGTCAAAAATACAGGTAGTCCTCAACTTATGACCACAATTGAGCCCAAAATTTATATTGCTAAGTGAGACATTTGTTAAGTGAGTTTTTTATAACTTTTCTTGCCACCGTTATTAAGTGAATCATTGCAGTTGCTAAGTTAGTAACCCAGTTGTTAAGTGAATCTGGCTTTCCCGTTGACTTTGCTTGTCAGAAGCCTGCAAAAGGAGATCACATGGTGCCAGGTTATTGAACCTGTCATAAATGGAAGTCAGTTGCCAAGCATCCAAACGTAAATCACATCACCACACGGGGATGCTGAAATGGTCATAAGTGTGAAAAACAGTCATAACTCACTTTTTTCCTGTGCCATTGTAACTTCAAACAGTCGCTAAGTGAACCATTGTAAGTCGAGGACCATCTGTACATGTTGGTTGCCAAGTGCCTGAAGTTTGATCCCGTGACTGTGGGGATGCTGCCATGGTCTCAAGTGTGAGGACTGATGGTATAGACAGTCCTCAACTTACAGTTACCATTGACATTGGAATTTTCATGGCGAGTAGTTGCCATTGTTAATTCAAGTTGAACCCCGTTTAGGACCGTTTTTTATACAGCCATCATTATGCAAATTCACCTTTCCCAGGAACTGACAAAAAAGGTTGAAAATCCTGATCACAAGAAGTTGGAACCAGTCCTAAATACGAACCAGGTGCCTGTTCTGAACCAGGCTTTGTCAATCATAGTTATTCCCAAACTTGTTTTAAAAGCAAAACCTATTTTATTGCAACACTGGGAACTGCTTTCATTCCCAGCCAGAACTAATTATAAACAGTCCCCCAAGATAAGCACACACCTTTCAGTTCTGTGGAATGCTGCCAAAAACAGAAGTATGCAATTAACTACCGTGTTTCTCATATAATAAGGCCGGGTCTTATTTTTTTTTGAGCCCCCCAAAAATGGCTAGGCCATCTTTTTGGGGGTGATTTAATTCCCCCCCCCTTGCATCTTTGGGCGGGCAGGGATGGCTTGGATGTTGACCTCGGCATTGGTGAGGCACTTAGTATCGGGGTCAGCGCACGCAGCACCATATCTGAGTGCGCAACAAAAGTACTTCCTGACGGCAAGCTCCCCCACCATCCCCCCCCATTTCGCATGTTTTAATATAGGCCTTAATTTGGGGGAGGGGCTTAATTTCATTTCATGCCTATAAAACATGCTGGGACTTCCTATTGGGGGAAGCGGTATTGTTGGAGAAACAGGGTATAAAAGAAACCCACCGAAGTACACAGAGCTTCAAGGATGACTCGGAACCAATCGAACTACTTTGCTTCCTGCAAAGGTTTCGTCATTGAGGTCTGACTTTTATCATTTATGGGAGGACCAATCACCTCCCAGACTTAATCTCGAGTCGCCCCTTTTGTTTCAGTTGCTCTTGCCTTCTGGCAGCTCTGTGCACATGCACCCTAGGAACAGGCTCCCCTTGCTCCTCTGCCTCACTGCTGCCAGACTCCGGAGGCAGCACCCCACTCCCAGATGGTCCTGGCCCCATCTCTGCATCGAATGCAGGACCCTTGTCCAAGTGTTCCCCAGACTCCCGGACTGGTCCCTGTTCTTCTCCACTGTCCAATTCCGCTGCTGTCTGCACCAGCTGCCAACGAACCACAACAATGCCAAGGGCCTGAAATGTGGATCACATGATTGCGGGGATCACCGATTCGGCCCAGTTCTGGCATACCAGTAGCGCCAAAAATCAGCTGGCAGAGAACTGGTTCACTCAGAGTCTCTCTGACACTCTGCAGTTGGGCCCACCTGCCCGCCTCTGCTCCTTTGTCTTTTTTTTAACCTCTCAGCTGTCTGCCGTGGCAGAGCAGATTCCTATGCTAAACAGCTGAGAGGCGCAGTAGCTTACTTTTTACTGTTTTAACGCGTGCGCAAAGCATGCATTTGGCGTGTGCATGTGCATGATTGTGCGAGGTGTGCGAGGCATGCAATCCCACCCCTGCAGCCACGCCCACCAGGTCACACCCACAGAACCAGTGGTGGGAATTTTTGAATTCCACCACTGGTGAGGATAGTACAATGGCCATAACTGTGAGTTTCCCGAGGCTGTCGTCACTTCAAATAGACTGAACGAACAGTCATAAGTCCAGGACTATCTGCAGAGTGGACGATCTCAAAACTACATTTGCAGAAATCCATTCCACAAAAAATCAGAAGTTAAGCAAAGAATGCAATTTATTCATTAACAGAGGGATACAGCCAAGATCAAGTGAAGTACGAATACCACTCTATAAAGCCTTAGTGAGACCACACCTAGAGTACTCCATCCAGTTTTGGTCACCACAGTATTAAAAAAGATGTTGAGACTCTAGAAAAAGTGCAGAGAAGAGCAACCAGGATGATTAAGGGACTGCAGACTAAAATACATGAAGAACGGTTACAGGAACTGGGCCTGGCTAGTCTACGGAAAAGAAGGACCAGAGGAGACAGGAGAGCATCTTCCAATATTTGAGGGGCTGCCACAGAGAGGAGGAAGGGGGTCAAGCTATTTTCTAAAGCACCTGAAGGTCAGACAAGGAATAATGGATGGAAACTGAACAAGGAGAGATTTAACCTGGAAATAAGGAGAAACTTTCTGACAGTGAGAACAATCAACGAATGGAACTGCTTGCCCTCGGAAGTTGTGGGAGCGCCATCACTTGACACTTCCAAGAAGAGATTGGACTTCCATTTGTCAGAAAGGGTGTAGGGTCTCTCGCTTGGGGGAGGGGGGTTGGACTAGATGACCTACAACTCTGATGATGTTATCTGTTATTTCACCATTATTGATCATAGGAAGACGTAGAAAATCCATGTGATTGAGTAATATGACATGGCCGTGTATGTGTTTTTGTGTGTGTGTTTGAAAGAGAGAGAAAAACTATAACACATAAATAAAATAAAGTAAAATTCCCCAGCTGTGAGAGCCTAAGTGTGGGAATTGCTTCCTTTTAAAAGGCCTGCTCTTACATATGCAAATCTTTAATTAAACACACTCATAAAACTATAATGAGCCCTTCATTTAATTAAATGGGGTGACTCATTTCATTAATTTTTAGCAAATCACAAAGCCGCTGCCTTCCCTCTTTTGAAATCGAAAGCAGCCAAGGAAATGTTGAAAGGGAATTCATTCTCTTCTCTGAGATGCTTCTGGGTGTCACTTTACTTTCCGAGGCACTTGGTGCCTTCAGGTGCTCTCCATCATCCATGTACAGGTAGTCCTTGGCTTATGACCACAACTGAGCCCAACATTTATGTTGCTAAGCAAGACGGTGGTTGAGTTTTGCCCCGTTTTGCCACCTTTCTTGCCATAGTTCTTAAGTGAATCACCACTGTAGTTAAGTTAGAAACATGGTTGTTAAGTGGATCTGGCTTCCCCATTGGCTTGGCTTATCAGAAGATTGCAAAAAGGGACTAAAATTGAGCCAAAATTTATGTCCCCTAAATGAGATGATTTGTTAAATGAATTCTGCCCGACTTTTCTTGCCACTGTTGTGAAGTGAATCATTGCATCGGTTAAGTTAGTAACCCGGTTGTTAAGTGAATCTGGCTTCCCCAATTGACTTTGCTTATCAGAAGGTCTCAAAAGGGGATCACGTGACCTTGGGACCCAGGAACGGTCATAACAACGGACCAACTGCCAAGAATTTGAATTTTGATCACATGATTATGGTGATGCTGTAGAGGTCATAACAGCAAACCATCATAAATATGAGTCAGTTAGTTGCCAAGCGTTTTGAATTTTGATCGGGTGAGGATGCTTCAAAGGTTGTAAGTGTGAAAAAATGGTCACAAGTCACTTTTTTCAGTGCCATTGTAACTTTGAACGGTCGCTAAACGAACTGTTGTAAGTCAGGCCAATTGCCACACATCTGTATAGAGCTGAGGTGGCACAGTGGTTAGAATGCAGTATTGTAGGCTGACTCTGCCGACTGCCAGCAGTTTGATCCTGACCAGCTCAAGGTTGACTCAGCCTTCCTTCCTTCCAAGGTCAGTAAAATGAGGACCCAGATTGTTGGGGACAATAGGCTGACTCTGTAAACTGCTTAGAGGGGGCTTTAAAGTGGTATATAAGTTTGATGCTGTTGTTATCTCTTTTTCAAAAAAAGTTTTTTAGTTTTTAATTATTTAAATACATGTTTGTGAGAACAACATGGTTCCAGGTGTTTTACATTTTAAATCAGTCATATCCATAGTCACAAATACAGCTTTCTAAGATCACATCATTATCTATTACCAAATTTTTTTCTTTATATTCTCATAAATTATTTTATATCGATCAATCTCTATCTTTCTTGATCATATACTTAAATTCAACATGTTTACAGTTTAATCTATTCATATCATTTCATTAATCAATCAAAATTTCATCTTAATTTATACCATCCACCATCAAATCCCCTTTCCAATATTATTACATATATTTATTTTCTGTGTGTTTCCTCTGTCTAATTTCTCATTTTTACACAAATATATTTTCCATCTTATATTGAATATATATAACAATATATTCTGATTACCTTACACAGGTGGATAACAAAATATTTAATTCATTAAAATCATTCTAATCATTTCTAACTTCCTTGATCATATATTTCCTATGCTCACCATGTTTACAATTTAATCTATTTGTACCATTCATTGACCATTCAAGATTTTATCTTAATTTATATTTCCCCTATTATACCTCCCCAGTATTACATTTGCCACTGTTGCATCTATTTTATTTTCTTATATTCTCTTCCCTCTAACATCTCATTTTTACACAAATATATTTTCTTTTAGCAAATAATATCACTTATAATATTATAACCTTGTTACCTTATATATATATATATATAATAACAAAAGTTATAATTAATTTGAAATATTATCCTACTATATGGTTACTATTGTTATCTCAATTGTGATCACATGTCCATGGGGATCCTGGAAAGGTTGTAAGCATGAAAAACACTCACAATTCCCTTTTTTCCAGTGCCTTTGTAACTTTGGAAGGTCACTCAACTTTTGTAAGTCAAGGACTACTTGAGGTTGAGTTGATTTGGTTCCTTCTCCCTCTTCTTCCTCCCCTACCCACCCCCTACCTTGGAAATTATACCCGCTTTTATTTCTGGCTTGTGTGTGTCACCCTCTTCACACAGCTGTCCCACTCCAGGATGCAACGGATCAGGACACATTCGAGGAAAGTACGCGAGACACAGGAGGTGAGTTTTGGGTGTCCAATTCCATTGCCATCTCAGTCACCTTCACTGAATTCTTCAACAAGGAGGCTCAGAACACCAAACCATCTTCTGAATTGGTGGCCAATTTTTGTGATCAATTAGGTGACTTTGGGTCAATCACTGAATGATTGTCAGTTCTAGTCCCACCTGAGGCATGAAAGCCATTGGGTGACTTTGGGCCAATCACCAGAAAACTGTGAGTTCTAGTCCCATTTTAGGCATGAAAGCTGGCTGGGTGACTTTGGGCAAATCACCAGGAGAATGTGAATTCTAGTCCCACCTTAAGCATGAATGTTGGCTGGGTGACTTTGAGCCAACAACCAGGTGACTGTGAGTTTTAGTCCCACCTTTGGCATAAAAGTCAGCTTTGGGCCAATCACTAGGAGACAGTGAGCTGTAGTACCACCTAATAACTCGTCATGATCAGCAGAAAAGGGGCCTTCTTGAATCTCTGTTTTCTGTAATAAGAGTGCCTTTGATTTATGCTTCCAGTTTCTTGGACAAATCTGCATTCTCATAAGAACTGATTCAAGGTGGCCACAGATGAGGATGGCCCAGAAAGTTGAATTATAATCTATAACCTGAAAACTCTTTATAATGTGGAAAATGCACACCTTGAATATTCAGTTGGTCATCAACCAAATCATGCTGAGAATATGGGACGATACGAACTCTTACATGCTATTTATATACAGTAGTTATAATTCTGAGCTTCCATCCAAATAATAGCACAAGGAAATGGTCATATGGTTATATAGACACCTGCTTCTATCACATTGCGTTGAGATGCTTCTCTTATGCTCTCTCTCTCTCTCTCTCTTTCTCTTTCTTTCTTTCTCTCATTCTCTTCTTTCTCTTTATTTCTTATCTTTCTCTTTCTCTCTCCTTTTCTCTTTCTCTTTCTCTTTCTCTCTGTTTCTGTTTCTCTGTTTCCCTCTTTTTTCTTTTTCTCTTTCTCTCTCTTTTTGTTTCTGTTTCTGTTTCTCTCTCTCTTCCTCTTCCTCTCTTTTTGTTTCTGTTTCTCTCTTTTTCTTTCTTTGTTTCTCTTTCTCTCTTTTGCTTTTCTTCCTCTCTTTCTGTTTCTCTCTCTTGTTTCTCTTTCTCTTTTTCTTTCTCTCTTTCTCTTTTTCTCTTCCTCTCTTTCTGTTTCTGTTTTTCTCTCACTGTCTCTCTTTCTCTTCCCCTCTCTTTCTGTCTCTCTTTTTCCTCTCTTTCTCTTTCTCTCTTCTTTCTCTTTTCTCTTGACTTTCCTCCTAGTTTACAAAGCTGCCCACTGGCAAAGAAGAGGAAACTTCAGCACTTAGAAGCAGGACACCTGGAGCCCAAGAGGAAATCCCATCCCTTGAAGCTCACTCTGGATGAGGGCTACAATGTGGACAGTGATGGGAGCGAAGAGGCCGAAGCCAAGCAGGACTCTGTGACAGACGATTCAGAAGGCACCCTGGAAGAGGAAGATGAGGAAGGAGCCCTGATGCAAAAAGAGGCGTCCAACAGCCCTCCCTCGGAAGAAGGTGCGGGGTTCCCTCCAGGGGTGGGATTCAAAAATCGTAGCTACCCGTTCATTGCCCAGTTGCTGGGTGGCTGGGGCCATGGTGGGCAGGACCTACTGAAACTTCCTGTTTCCGGCTTCTGGTGGGCCTCCAGAGCCTGGGGGAGGATATTTTTGCTCTCCCAAGGGTCCAGAGGCTTCCACTGGGCTTTTGGGAGCGAGAAAAGTCAGCTTTGGGCCAATCACCAGGAGACAGTGAGATGTAGTACCACCTAATAACTCGTCATGATCAGCAGAAAAGGGGCCTTCTTGAATCTCTGTTTTCAGTAATAAGAGTGCCTTTGATTTATGCTTCCAGTTTCTTGGACGAATCTGCATTCTCATAAGAACTGATTCAAGGTGGCCACAGATGAGGATGGCCCAGAAAGTTGAATTATAATCTATAACCTGAAAACTCTTTATAATGTGGAAAATGCACACCTTGAATATTCAGTTGGTCATCAACCAAATCATGCTGAGAATATGGGACGATATGAACTCTTACATGCTATTTATATATAGTAGTTATAATTCTGAGCTTCCATCCAAATCTCTGGAGGCCCTCCGGAAGCCAGAAACAAGCCCGTTTCCGGTCTTCCAGAAGGCCCATTTCCCCCCCTCCCAGAGCCTCCGTGTGGACTTACCTCCATCAAAAATGGGCTGTGTGGAGACTCCTGAGAGGGGAGGGGTGGACGGGGCCAGCTGGTCGGTTGAAATACCAGTTTAGCTGTGACTTTAACAACCAGTTTGCCCAAACCAGTCCAAACCGGTAGAATTCCACCCCTAGTTCCTTCTGATAATCTCAGCACTATACTGGTAGTCCTCGACGTAACAACCAGAAGTGGACTCAGCATGTCCATCGCAAAAAACCAAGATGGTTCTTAAGTGAGTCCCAGGAAACAAGCATTTATGCTGCTAAGCGAGGCAGTTGTTAAGGGGACTTGTGCCTTGTTTAAAGGACCCTTTTGGGCCACCATTGTTAAACGAATCACTGCAGTTGTTAAGTGAATCACATGATTGTTCAAAAAATCTTGGTTCCTCTGTTGATTTTGCTTGATTGGAAACTGCTAAGAACATGCCAGTTGCCAGGTGTACCTGAATTTTGATCACATGACTGAGGGGATGCTGCAGCGGTCATAAGTCTGAAGACTAGTCATAATTTTCAATGCCATTGTAACTTCAAAAAGTCGCTAAACTAATGGTTGTTAAGTCTAGGACGAGCTACAATGGCTCCTCTAAATCAGGGGTCTCCAACCTTGGCAACTTTAAGCCTGGAGGACTTCAACTCCCAGAATTCCCCAGCCAATTTTGCTTTGCTGGCTAGGGAATTCTGGGAGTTGAAATCCTCCAGGCTTAAAGTTGCCAAGGTTGGAGACCCCTTCTATAAATAATACGTCCATAAGTTCTTCATTCAGAAAATTAAGAAAGTAGCTACATTTTGGTCTTTGGTGCCCTCTGAGCTTGGTTGTTTTCTTGCAGACGTTTCATGACCCAACTACATAACATCATCAGTGCCGGTAAGGAATCGGATTTGCTCTCAATTTATACAGGTAGTCCTCGGCATACGACCACAATTGAGCCCAAAAGTTGTATCACTAAAGTCCATGTCACACTGGCCAACGGATGCAAAAAGGACACAGTGGATGAGCAAAATGTTCCATCCGTTGTTATCCGCTCTCAAAAGGGGCAAAAATTTGCATAACCAGAGCGGATAACACGGCCGCGGGGAGGACGCAGGGCGGATGCAAAGTGGATGCGGAACGGAAGCCCAGCGGATGGAAGCGGATGGGAGCGGATTGCACAACCGCAGGGCTTCCGGGGGGCCTCAGCAAAGCGGACACGGAACAGATACAGCGGATGCAGAGCGGACGCCGAACGCTGAAGCGGATGCACAGCGGAAGCCTAGCGGATAAAGCGGATGCACAGCGGAAGCCTAGCGGATGCACAGCAGAAGCGGAACGGATGCCGACCGTTAATTGCGCATGCGAGGGGGAAGTATTACGTAAGCCCCCCGGATATAAAGGGAAGCAGCTCGCACGTGGCCAGCATTCCGAGGAAAGGCCTGCTGCTGGACACTTCGAGTTCCTTGCCTGCCCTGCCAGCCTGCCTTCCAGCCAGCCTTGGTGCCTGCCTGCCTGCCTGCCTTCCTGCCAGGCTTTCTGCCAGCCTTCCTGCCAGGCTTCCTGCCAGCCTTCCTGCCAGGCTTCCTGCCAGGCTTCCTGCCAGGCTTCCTGCCAGCCTTGGTGCCTGCCTGCCAGCCTTCGTGCCTGGCTTCCTGCCAGCCTTCCTGCCAGCCTTGGTGCCTGCCAGCCTCCCTGCCAGCCAGCAACCCCACAACCATGGGGAGGAAGCGAAAGCCTCAGCAACCTGCTGCCATCCCTGGCAAGAGGGACAGGGCCAACCTCCCGCCCCCTGCCCCTGACTCTGCTTCTGCTGGGGCTTCTGCTGAAGCTGCTCCTGGCGATGGTGTTTCTGCTGGTGCTGGGGCTTCTGCTGGGGCTTACTCTGTTGAAGCTGCTCCTGGTCCTGCTCGACCTACTCGTGCTCCTGGACTTGCTCGTCCTTCTTGTGCTCCTGGACTTGCTGGCCCTGCTGGTGCTTACTCTACTGCTGCTGATCCTGGTCCTGCTGTTCCTGCTGCTGCTGCTGCTGCTGCTGATGATGATGATGATGATGATTATGATCCTGCTGGTGAGGATGCTGATGCTGATTATGATCCTGCTGGTGAGGATGATGATGATGATGATGATGATGATGATGATGATGATTCTGCTGCTGCTGCTGCTGCTGGTGTGGAGGAGCAGCCCATACTACCTGGAAGCCCCTCTGATGAGGGCCCATCTGGTCCAGTCAAAGGGAGGAAGAGGCATATGCGACAACGGGAGAGGAGGCAATACTCCATTGAGGAGGCGCACGAGGATGAGGTGCTGGAGTGGCTGAGAGAGAACGACTATCTGTGGCGGAAGGGACACTGGCTGTACAGGGACACCAAGCGGAAGCAGGCTGCTTGGAGAGAGAGGGCGGAGAGTATGGGTTACACTTCGGAGGTGCTCCTCGGCTGGTGGAAGTACATGCACACCTGGTACGGGAAGCTGCACCTGAAGAAATCTGGCCAGGCCACTGTGAAGCTGACAG
Organism: Laticauda colubrina; assembly: GCA_015471245.1. Taxonomy (NCBI): domain Eukaryota; kingdom Metazoa; phylum Chordata; class Lepidosauria; order Squamata; family Elapidae; genus Laticauda; species Laticauda colubrina. Next base: position 6,795,435 of record BLBF01000069.1, read on the forward strand.
ACAGAGAGAGCTACGTCATGGCCAGGTGCAGCTTCCTGGAGGGTGAGGTCCGCCACCGAGGAGCACCAGCAGCCCCTCTCACGACCCTCTCTCTCTGGCAGCCTGCTGCCACCCAGTCCTCTTCCGACCGAGAGTCAGTCCCTGTCTCCAGGCAGGTTTCTGTGGAGCGTGCCACGGCGGAGAACCCACGGACAGGTGTGGTAAGCATGGTGGAGTGCGTAGAGGACTCCCTGGTGCGGTGGGAGAAAAGAGACATCGAGTCCACCACAGTCCTAGCCGCATCCACCACCCCCCAGCTCCGCCTCTGCAGAAAGGCAGAGAGCCGGACAGCTGGAGGGGCAGAGCCACAATGTCCTGCTGGAGATCAGGGACACCATCTGCACCAGCATAGATCTCCTCTCTCAGCTGGTCCACACCGACTCCTCATCCTCCAACCGCAAGACCTTCCTCACCTATGTCAACCAGACCCTCAAGGAAATGGCAGATCCACAGTACCAGCAGGTGAAGGACCGGATCACCAAGCTGCTTCACAACCCTCCAGACCCAGAGGAACCTGCTCCCATCCAGTCCAGGCCTGCTCCTCCACCCCAGGTGATGTCCCTCCCATTCCAAGGCTTCCCACAGGCCCTCACCTACCAGGGCTACGGCTCCCAGGAGGTTCAGCAGCACAGGCAGCAGCCCTTCCCAGTCCAGGCACAGAGTCATCGGGCGACACTGTTGCCACCTGTTTCACTGATAACACCGATGACACCCACGCCAATGATGCCACCGATGACAGCGATGCCACCCACGCCAATGATGCCACCTATGACAGCGATGCCACCCACGTCAGTCCTCACCCAGCTGCAGAGCAGACAGCCCCACTACACTACTCCTTCCACCACCCCACAGCCAAGCCCGGCCTCAGTACATCTGTCATCAGTACTGGGGCTGACACCCCATGGCATGGAGGAAGGACCTCTCAGCATCATGGGGCTGAGCCAGCTGTCTGAGAGCTTTCTCAACACACCGTCCCCTGTTGTCCTCTCGAGGCCAGGCACTCCAGCACCACCCACCACCACAGCACCTGGACCCTTCACCCCTGAGACTGGGCACACCTCCGAGTGACCAATAAGAGTGCCAGAGACCGGCTAGCTGGCTACCTGTGGACTTTATTTGGACAATTGACTTGGGTAATTTTTTTTTTACAGCTTGTTGTTCAGTAAAGTTTATCTTTGATTCACACACTTGCTTCATTTGTTGTTGTTTTTTTAAAGTCTTGGTGGAAACTTTTAGAAATGGTTTAAGCCTTTGCATGCTTGTGGGATGGGTTAAGATAGCAGTGGGGTGGGCAGGGATACCTGTGGAATGAGCAGGGATACCTTTGGAATGGCTAATAGCTGTGGGATAGATAAACCTCCAGTGCAAGCATAGTGGGACTGTATGGTCCACCCTCCCAGGTGCCACACCTATGGCCCTTTATTATCAATAATAATGTAATCAATCATCCACACATGTCAACATAAATACAACTCTTTATTAAACGCCCTGTTTATTGTAGGCCTACACAACATACATGGCCCAATCTCATCCGTGTGATGAGACAGGCTGAAGGAAGCATCCATTAAGCATCTACCATCCTGTCTTGCCACTCCACCACTCCAGCTGGGGAGTTGCACCAGTGTTTCAGGAGGTTGTGCTGCTTCTTCCCTTCCTGTGAGGCTCTGTTGAGGCCTTGCACATCCTGAGTGTCAATAAGGTTTCGCCCTTGCCTCCATTCCTCAGGCTCCATGTCCCAATTGCCTTGTTGACGGTCCACGAGCCTGTTCTGCAAGACTTGGTAGCAGGTGCGCATGAGATTGTGCAGGATGCAGCAAGCTTCCAGGATGCACCAGCAAGCATGGTGGTGAGAAGTACCTGGAACCTGTGGGCCAGGATGCCAAAGGCGTTCTCCACCACCCGCCTTGCCCTGGACAGCCTGTAGTTGAAGATCCTCTCTTCACGGGTCAGGAGTCTGGAAGTGTATGGCTTCATGAGGTAGGTTCTGAGGGAGAAGGCGTCATCCCCCACGATGAAGTAGGGCACATCTTGCGTGTCGTTGGGCAGGGGGTCTGGATCTGGGAAGCCCACGATGAGGTTGCCTTCCAGCCCCTCCTTGAGGTCACTGGCGTTGTATACCTGGGCATCTGAAGATGAGCCATAGCCTGAAGCATCGATGTACATGAATTTGTAGTCAGCATCGACCATGGCGAAGAGGACGATGCTGAAGAAGCCCTTGTAGTTGAAATAAGTGCAACAGTACGAAGCCATCTACAGGCTCTGTGAACTCTACTATGGGAAGAAAAAGAGGCGGCCAAGAAGCGTCTGGGTCCAAAAATGGATCAGGAGAAGAGCAGAGTACGGACTTGGCTGGAGCTTTGCAGGCCACGTGCTTGCCATCGATGGCTCCAACGGTGTTTGGGAAGTTCCACCTCTGATACCACTGCTCTGCAACTTTCTTCCATCCTTCTTCAGTGGAGGGGCACTGGAGGAGCTCCTCCTTGTATTCTTCGATGATGGCCTGCACCACTTCTCTGACCACAATGCTGATGGTGTTGTGTGGCACCCTCCAGCCATACTGCATGGTTTTGTAGGTGGTCCCTGAGGCCAGGTGGCGCAGAGTGAGTGCCACCTTGAGTCCAGGTTCCAGGCTGGGCTGGAAGTTGGTGTTTGCCTTGGTCAACTTGGGTGTCAGGCGCTGCACAACTTCATCAAACATGGCTGGAGGCATCCTCATGAAGTTCTGGAATGCATGAGGGTCTTCGTTCCTCAGCTCCACCATCAGCTTGTTGTACAGTCCGTACTCTGCTCTTCTCCCGATCCATTTTTGGACCCAGACGCTTCTTGGCCGCCTCTTTTTCTTCCCATAGTAGAGTTCACAGAGCCTGTAGATGGCTTCGTACTGTTGCAGAAGGATGGTGGCTGCCAAAAGGACTGTGGTACGATCCACGGTGGACATGACTGGATGCTGTGGAAGAGGAAGAGCCAGATGAAGGCTGCAGAGGTCTGCACCGCTGGGCTGCTGGTCTGAAAGTGAGATGCAGACGAGTTGCTCCCCCTTTTTATAGGCAGTATAGGTGTCCCTTTGCATCCTCTAGGCATCCTCTAGGCATCTTCTAGACATCCTTAATATCCGAGATAGGTCCCCTCTGTGAACGTTTTTTCTGCTTTAAACGCTTTGTTTCCGTGCTGCATCCGTTCTGCATCCGTTCTGCATCTGTTCCGCATCCGTTCTGCTTCCTCCCTGCGTCCGGGCGGATGCGAGTTGCGCGGATGCACAGCGGATGCCAAGCGGACATAGCAGATGCGTAATGGATGCGTAGCAGATACATAGCGGATGCAGAACGGACGAACTGGATACATTTTCCGCGCAAAAGTTTTAGGCAGCCCAAAACTTTCGGAGCGGATGAAACGTCCATAAACGGATGCTGGACGGATAGAGAGGAAGCCAAACGGAGGCAGTGAGTACATCGCATTTTCGAACGGATGGCAAGGTTTTTTGTCCGCTTTACATCCTCTTTGCATCCGTTGGTTCAGTGTGACATGGGCTTAAGTGAGAATTTTTTAAAGTGAAATTTGTCCCATTTTACCTCTTTTCTTCCCACAGTTGTTAAGTCAATCAGTGCAAGTTATTAAGTTGGTAACATGAAGTGCATCTGGTTTCCCCATTGACCTTGCTTGTCAGAAGGTCACAAAAGGGGAAAACCATGACCCTGGGACACTGTAACCATCATAAGTATGAGTCATTTGCAAGCATTTGAATGTAAATCATGTGACTATGGGTGAAAAACGGTCACCAGTCACTTTTTCCAGTGCCCTTCTAACCTTGAACAGTTACTAAATGAACAGTTGTTAACTCGAGGATTACCAGAATTCTAGAAGATTGTACCATATTGTTGGGAGTGGTCTTGAAGGTTCTTCAGTTGGGCTCCTAAACCACTTACTTCCACCAACACTGATAGGGCAAGCCACTAGAATATAAAGTGAGAGCAAGCCCTACCCAGTTCTAGCAGTAATGATGTTACCTAGTTGGATCATGAAACATCTGCAAGAAAACCACCAAGTTCACAGAGCACTGGGGACCCACTGTCCTTCCCTTCTAGCACTGATGATGTTACCTAGTTGGGTCATGAAATGTCTGCAAGAAAACCACCAATCTCAGAGAGCACCAAAGATCCCACTGTTCTCCTCCTCCTCCTCCTCCTCCTCCTCCTCCTCCTCTTCCTCCTCCTCTTCCTCCTCTTCCTCCTCTTCCTCCTCCCTCCACTCCACAAACACCCCTCCCTTCTAGCACTGATGATATTACCGAGTTGGGTCATGAAATGTCTGTAAGAAAACAGCCAATCTCAGAGAGCACCAAAGATCCCACTGTCCTCCTCCTCCTCTTTCTCCTACTCCTCCTCCTCTTCCTCTTCCTCCTCCTCCCTCCACTCCACAAACACCCTCCCTTCTAGCACTGATGATGTTACCTAGTTGGGTCATGAAACATTTGCAAGAAAACCACCAAGTTCAGAGAGCACTGAGGACCCCATTGTCATCCTCCTCCTCCTCTTCCTTCCCCCCCCCTTCACTCCACAAACACCACTCCCTTCTAGTAATGATGATGTTACCTAATTGGGTCATGAAACAACTGTAAAAAAAAACCCAAGCTCAGTGTGCACCAAGGATGTCCCAGCCTGTCCCTCTGCTTGCTATCCCCCTTGTCATGCAAAAGCCTCACACACTACACAACAGATACAAAAGTAGGGACACGCTTACCTCTCCCTCCCCACCACTCCCAATTGTACCCACAACCATTTTCAAGAAATCACTCTCTTTTTCAATCCAGGCCAAAGAACGGAAGGAACTGTCATCTCTAAACGGCCTGTGTCGGAAAGCAAAGGCGAGGTCTCCAGCAGCGGAGGAAACACCATGCACTTGCTCTGCGAAGGAGCAACAGAAGAAGAAGAAGATGAGGAGGAGGAGGAAGAAGAAGAGGAGGAGGAGGAAGAAGAAGAAGAGGAAGAAGCAGTTGAGGAGGAATGTGAAAAGGAGATCATCATCCATACAGAAGATGCAGAAGAAGTGATTGAGGTCACCAGCGAAAGGAGCAGTGATTTGTGCCTAGAACATCAGGATGATGAGGCGAGCTGTGAGGACTCATGCAAGCTCCAAAACGATGAGGAAGAAGACGAGGAGGAGGAAGAAGAAGACCATGATGAAGAAGAAGAAGAAGAAGAAGAAGAAGAAGAAGAAGAAGAAGAAGA
>BLBF01000069.1:6803639-6832219 GCA_015471245.1 Laticauda colubrina
TATCTATCTATCTATCTATCTATCTATCTATCTATCTATCTATCTATATAATCTATCTATCATCTATCATCTATCTATCTCCTTTCCTTCCTCCCTCCCTTCTTTCCTTCTTCTCACCTCCTTCATTCCCTCATCTATTTTCCCTTCCTTCCTTCCTTTTTCTTCCTTCCTTCTTTCCTTCTTCCCATTTCCATTTATATCCCACCTGTATTATTTTTACAAATAATTCAAGGCAGACAAACATATCCAACACACCTTCCTTCTCCTATTTCCCCTTCAACATCCCCCCTATGAGATGGGCTGGGATGAAAGAGAATGACTGGTCCTAAGTCACTCAGCTTGCTTCCACAGCTAAGGTGGGTCTAGAACTCCACAACCTCGCAGTGATTTTTCCCAAAGTCATCCAATTAGGCTTCATCTCTAAGACCAGATTAGGTCGCAGAATCTCCTGATAATTGGCCTAAAGTCACCCAGCTGCCTTTTATGTTTAAGGCAGGACTAAAACTGACAGTCTCCTTGTCATTGGCCCTAAATCATCCAGGCAGGTTTCACACCTAAGGCAGAACTAGAACTCACAGTCTCCTAATGGTTGATCCAAAGTCGCCCAGCTGCCTTTCATGTTTAAAGCAGGACTAGAACTCACAGACTCCTGGTGATTGGCCCTAAATCACCCAGCTGCCTTTCATGTCTAAGGCAAACTAGAATTCATAGCCAGCTGGTGATTGACCCAAAGTCACCGACCCGGCTTTCATGCCTAAGGCAGGGCTAGAACTCATGGTCTGCTTTCTAGCTTCAGTACCTGTTACCATTTAGAGGGACGCAGAGTGGCTCAGTGGCTAAGACGCTGAGCTTGTCAATCAGAAAGGTCAGCAGTTCGGCGGTTCAAATCCTTAGCGCCCTGTAATGGAGTGAGCTCCCGTTACTTGTCCCAACTTCTACCAACCTAGCAGTTCTAAAGCACGTAAAAAAAATGCAAGTAGAGAAACAGGGACCCCTTTGATGGGAAGGGAACAGCATTCCATGCGCCTTTGGCATTTAGTCATGCCGGCCACATGACCACGGAGACGTCTTCAGACAGCGCTGGCTCTTCGGCTTTGTAACGGAGATGAGCACTGCCCCCTAGAGCCAGAAATGACTAGAATGTATGTGTGAGGGGGACCTTTACCTTTACCTTATCTTTACCATGAGACTAAATTCTCTCTCTCTGTTTCTCTTCTCCCCTTCCCTCCCTCTCACCCCCTCTCTCTTTTTCTTTTTTTCAGAGAAAAAACTATTGTAGATGACGGGATAGGTTTCTTGGAGCAACCCTACCTATCTAAATCTTATCGTAAGGTCCTTTATACACCCTCTTCATTCATTTTCTAGATTCTTCAAGACCTGAGAAGCGTGAAATCAAATGTCCCACTCCAGGCTGTGATGGCACCGGTCACGTCACTGGACTCTATCCTCATCATCGCAGCTTGTCTGGTTGCCCACACAAGGACAGGATTCCTCCGGAGAGTAAGTACGCCTTAAAATCCAATACACTGTTAGTGGAATTCTTTTTTTTTTAGATATATTTTTATTAAATTTCCATTATTACAGCTCAAAACATCATGGTTTCAACAGCATGTTTGACATCTATACAGGTTCTTATCTTATATAACTTAACACATATTTACATTTATCTAGCACTGATTAATAATTTTAGCTATAATTATTATTCTTATATTCTTATATATTCTACATATTTACAATTCATTTTCTTGAGGTCCCTTACAGGTAAATTTCCGATCTTATTTCTTATTTCTGTTTGTTATCCAATCATACCATTTATTCCAAATTAAAAAATATTCAGAGTCTTCTTTCTCTTTCAATTTCAAAGTAAACATTCATTTCAGCACTTTCCAGTATTTTTTGTAATATTAGTTCTTCTCTAGGAATATTGGAAGTTTTCCATACTTGTGCATAGGTTATTCTGGTGACTGTTATGATATGTAACATTAGATATTTTACTTTTTTTGGAATTTGGTCTTTAATAATTCCTAAGAGAAAGGTTTTTGGTCTGAGTTCAATTTGATAGCCGGTGATCTCCTGAAGCCAATTTTTAATTTGGATCCAGAATGTCCTGCTCTCGAGGCATAGCCACCACATATGGTAAAATGTACCGTCGACTTTTTTGCATTTCCAACATTTTGGGCTTACATTGGGGTATATTTTTGCCAATCTTGTTGGGGCCAGATACCACCTGTAAAATATTTTGTACAGATTTTCTTTATATGCTGAAGATATTGTTAATGTTAGTGGAATTCTTATAAAACAGCTGTTTACAGATAAATCCTCGAAGTACAACCATTCATCCAGTGGTCAAGGTTTTTGTCATGGTTGTTAAGTGGATCACTGCAGTTCTGAAGTGAATCACATGGTCCTAAAATGAATCTGCTTCCCCTACTGACTTGGATTGTTGGAAGCCAGTTGGGAAGGCCACAAAAAAGAGATCACATGACCCTGGAGCACTGAAATGTTATAAATACAGGTGATCCTCAACTTACGACCATAATTGAGGCCAGACGTTAGGTTGTTCAGTGAGAAATTTGTTAAGTTTGGTTCCCATTTTACAACTTTTCTTGCCACGTTTGTTAAGTGAATCGCTGCTGTTGTTAAATTAGCGGCATGGTTGTCAAGTGAATCCAGCTTCCCCCTTGACTTTATCAGAAGGTCACAAAAGGGGATCATGTGACCATCATAGATATGAACCAGTTGACAACCATCTGAATGTGAATCATGTGGCCATGAGGATGCTACAACAGTCATTAAGTGTGAAAAACAATCGTAAGTCACTTTTTTCAGTGATGTCGTAACTTCGAACAGCCACTAAAATGAACTGTTGTCAGTTCAAGACCACCTGTACATGCCGATTGAGAAGCCCCTCAATTCTGTCCATGTGATTGTGGGGATGCTCCAAGGGTTGTAAGTGTGAGGACCCATTGTAAGCCATTTTTTTCAGTATAAGTGGAGGAACCCTTGTAATTTTATTTATTTTCTTTTAAACTGATCCTCAGAGAAGACTGTGAGATTAAAGTATATATCCTTGATTTACAAGCACAACTGAGCCCAAAATTTCTCTTGCTAAGCAGGACAACTAATTTTGCCCTGTTTTATGTCCTTTCTTGCTACAGTTGTTAAGTGAATCAGTGCCATTCTTAAGTTAGTAACCCGGTTGTTAAGTGAATCTGGTTTCCCCGTTGCTTTTGCTTGGCAGAAGATAACAAAAGGGGATGCCATGACCCTGGATCACTGCAGCCATCATAAATATGAGTCAGTTAGTTGTTAAGCATCTGGATTTTGATCAGGTAGGAATCCTTCAAAGGTCATTAAGTGTGAAAAATAGCCATAAGCCAGTTTTTTCAGTGCCATTGTAACTTTGATGAATGGTCATTAATTGAATGGTTATAAATCAAGGACTACCTGTGGTAGATAGTTAGAATGTGAGTCTAGGCCTACTTTTAGAAAATTTGTGGATTTATCTCATAAAAGAATGAATAGAGGATAGCAGAGGCTGATTACTGAGCCTGGATGAAGAATCCTCTAGCAAAAGTGCCTGGGGTATCCTAATTTATATATTTTATTTAAATTTATTACAGCCGCCAAACCCCAATAGGCTCTTGCCTTGGGATAAATCAGCAGCTTCATCTGTATTGATGCCTATAAAATGCAACACAAGATGAAGAAAAAAAGTGATCTTTTTCTCCATCTCAACCTATTTGGAGAGAAAGTTGAATAGGCCAGTGCTGGGAGGCTTTAAATTTTAATAAGACAATGTGGTGTGGAAGAGTTTCATTAACTTTTTCCCCAAAGGGGAAATATTTGCTATTTCTGAGTCTAAAATAATTTCTTTTATAATTCTCTCTCAAGAAAGAAGGTGTGAGCTTATGAAAAATAACAATAAAAAAAAACAATATATCTTATCAGTTCATTACAAAGGCTGCAGGTCCACACACAAAAGAGAGAGAGAAAGAAAGGAACATTGGTTGTCTATTTCCTCACGGGGACGTGCTGCTCTTTTGAAAGATATTTTTCTTTACTTCCAAGGTTATCTTCACAAAAGGCAGTAAGAAGAAAATATGTATGTTTGTATTAAAGAATCAGAGATTTGACATAAATATATGGAAAGCCCTTGAACTAGAGAACCAATCTGGCTTCATTGCACGAAGAGATAGTCTGTCTGTGTGTCTACCTGTCATCTCATCCTCTCTCTATATACACATAACATCCCTTCTCATACCTATCATTTCTCCCTCTATCATCTCTCATCTGTCTGTCTGTCTGTCTGTCTGTCTGTCTGTCTGTCTGTCTATCTATCTATCTATCTATCTATCTATCTATCTATCTATCTATCTCTGTCATCCTCTCTCTCTATCATCTCTTCTCATATCTATCCTTTCTCCCTCTGTCATCCCTCATCTATGTATCTATATATCTGTCTGTCATCGATCTATCATCTATCTATCATCCATCTATCTATCTATCTAATCTCATCCTCTCTGTCTCTATAATCTTTTCTTTTATCTATCATTTCTCCCTCGATCATCAATCATCTAATATCTATCTGTCATCTATCTACCTATCTATCATCTCATCCTCTCTCTCTATCATCTTTTCTCATATGTATCATTTCTCTCTATATCATCTATCTTATCTCTATCCCTACCTGTGTGCCATCCTGTCTGTCCATATCTATCTATCTATCTGTCTGTCTATCTATCTATCTATCTATCTATCTATCTATCTATCTATCTATCTTTTATAAATAAGAATAGAATAACAGAGTTGGAAGGACTTTGTAGGTCATCTAGTCCAACCCCTCCCCGCCCAAGAAGGAGACCCTGCACCATTTCTGACAGATGGCAGTCCAGTCTCTTCTTGAAAGCTTCCAGGGATGAAGCTCCCACAACTTCTGAAGGCAAATTCTGTTCCATGGGTTGACTGTTCTCAATGTCAAAAAAATTCTCCTTATTTCTAGGTTGAATCTCTCCTTGATCAGTTGCCATCCATTGTTCCTTGCCTGGTCTTCAGGTGCTTTGGGAAACACATTGCTTTCATCCAAAAGAAACCAACTAAAAAGTTAATCTAGGAGTTGCAGATTCAAAGGCTATATCCTTAACCATTATGCACAGGTAGTCCTTAATTTACGACCAGTCACTTTGAAGTTACAATTGGGCTCCATGAAAGAAACTTGTAATCCAGTGCTGAAGTTCCAATGGACATACACCTGGTTCAAGGGATTGGCTTTCCATACTGTATATCTATCTCAAACCTCTGATTCTTTAAAAACCAACATACATATTTTAACCTCCCTGCCTTAACAGATAACAGACAATCAAAGTTGGAAGGAACCTTATAGGTCATCTAGTCCAAGCCCCCACCCAAGTGGGAGACCCTACACCATTTCTGACAAATGGCAGTCTCTTCTCACCTTTTGTGAAGATAACCTTAAAATAAAAAAAAAGAGAACAGCACTTACACTTATTTTTGTTTTTCATTTACCCGTGAAGAAATAATTAACCAATGTTCCTTTCTCTTGGGGGTTTTTTTGGCTGGGGGGGCGGGGTCTCTTGTTTCCAGAAGTTGTGGGTGCTCCATCAGTGGAGGCTTTTAAAAAGAGATTGGATAATCATTTGTCTGAAATGGTATATAAGGTTTCCTCTTTGAGCAGAGGGTTGGACTAGACCTCCAAAATCCCTTCCAACTCTGTTATTCTGTTACTTTTATTATTACTATGATTCTCACCTTTCTCCTCATTTTCTTCTTCATTCTCAAGTCCTGGCCATGCACGAGAATGTATTAAAATGCCCAACACCTGGATGCACCGGACAGGGCCATGTAAATAGCAACCGCAATACTCACCGAAGGTACGTGATTTTTCTGCCGTATCCGAGCTATTCAAAATAATGAATCAGGCAGCTGTATGTTTAATAAACATGATTATCCAATTGAGACAGCAATCGAACTAGAGGAAGGAGAGTTCAGAAAAGGACTGGAAACAGTGGGTGGCATCAGAAATGGTCTTGCATTTTTGTCCTGTCTATTTTGCATTAATTTGCACACACACACACAAAAATGGGATACAGGTAGTCCTTGACTTATGGTCACTGTTGATCCCAAAATGTCTGTCGCTAAGTGAAACATTTGTTAAGTGAGTTTGTCCCATTTGTTAAGTGAATCACTGTGGTTGTTGAATTAATAAGATGTTGTTAAGTGAATCTGGCTTCTCCATTGCTTGTTGGAAGGTCGCCAAAGGGGATTGCATGACCCTGGGATGCTCCAACCATCGTAGATATGAGTCAATTGACAACAGTCTGAATTTTGATCAGGGATGTTGGCAATGGTCCTTAAGTGTGAAAACTGGTCAGGGCCATTGTAACTTTAAACGGTCACTAAGTGAACTGTTATAGGTTGAGGACTACCTGTACTGCATTTTTAGAAGCAGGGATTATGTCACCGCTAAGAAAGTATCTGAGAAATTGTCCCAAAAAAAAACCACGTCAAAGTTGTCCTTTTTTTGTGGTGACTAAATTTTCCATTTAATTTCTGCGTCCATTCTATGCTGGTTTTATTTTAAACTAGAATTGTTTTTCCCCAATGTATCATGAAGGATTTACAATTTTGTTGACATCCTTGTGTGAACCTCTTTCCTTTCTAAAATATTCTGAAATATCCAGGGCGCTGCGCACCTTACCTTGTCTGGTAAAGAGGAAAAGAATTAGGAAAGTCTTACAGATAAAGAGTTTGATATTCTTACACTTATGTAGTGGAGGAAAAATTAAGGAAGTACAAAGTTGTGGTGGCGCAATGGTTAGAATGCGCTAATGCATGACCCTGGGATGCTGCAACCATTGTAAACATGAATTTTGATCCTATGACCATGGGGATGCTGCAACAGTCATAAGTTCAAGGCCCGGTCCCTTTTTTCAGTGCTGTTGTAACTTCCAATGATCACTAAATGAATGGTTGTAAGTCAAGGACTATTTAATAGTCCTACAGTACAGATAATCCTTGACTTAGGCTCACAATTTAGCCCCAGATTTCTGTTGTTAAGTGAGACATTTATTCCTTGAATTTTTTTATCCCATGTTACAATCTGTCTTGCCACAGCTTTTAAGTAAATCACTGCAATTGTTTAAGTTGGTAACACGGTTGTTAAGTGAATCTGGCTTCCCCATCGACTTTGCTTATCAGAAGGTCGCAAAAGGGGATCCCGTGAGTCTGGGACACTGCAACCGTCATAAGTATGAGTCAGTTGCCAAACATCTGAATTTTGACCACGGGGATGCCGCAATTAGTCGCACATGTGAAAAATGGTCATCAGTCACTTTTTTCAGTGTTGTAACTTCAAACAGTCACTAGATCTGTGATGGCGAACCTATGGCACGCGTGCCACAGGTGGCATGTGGAACCATTTGTGCAGACATGTGATCCCCAGCCAAACTTACCTGCATTGCACATGCACGAGCCTCCCAGCTGATTTTTGGCCTGTTTGAGGCCTTTTTCGGCCTCCCTGAGGCTCGAGGAAAGCCTCTGCAGCCTCAGGAGGCTGAAAAACAGGCTTTCCGGAAATAATGGAAGTGCCCGTTTTCAGCTCCAGAGAGTCTCTGGAGCCTGCAGGAGGCCATTTTTGCCCTCCCGGAGGTTCAAGTAAAGCCTCTGCACCCTTTGGAGGCCGAAAAATGGGCCCGTTTCATCACTTCTGGTATTTCGGGAAGGCCCATTTTTCAGCATCCCGAGGCTGCAGAGGCTTGCCTCGAGCCTCAGGGAGGCTGAAAAAGGTCACAAACGGGGCAAAAATCAGCTGGGAGGCATGTGCATGTGCAGTTCAAATAAGGGGGCAGGCGGTGTTGCATGCGCATGTGAAGGGGGTTGCATTGCCTTCTGGGTGATGGCGTGCAAAAGCGCGTGAGAGAGAGAGAGCAATTTTCAGCACGGGAGCCCAAAACGGTTAGCCACCACTGCACTAGATAAACTGTTTTATGTTGAGGACTCCCTGTACTGCATTTTTAGAAGCAAAGATTCTGTCACCACTAAGAAAGTATCTGAGAAATTGTCAAAAAAAAACATGTCAAAGTTGTCCTTTCTTTATGGTGACAAAATTTTAATTTCTGTGTCCATTCTTTGCTGGTTTTATTTTTAACGAGAATTATTTTTCCCCAATGTATTGTGAAGGATTTACCATTTTGTTGACATACCTCTTTTCTTTGTAAAATATTTTGAAATCTCCAGGGCGCTGCACGCTTTCTTATAATGGTTCTATCTCATTTTATTGTGTTGATTTTATTTAATCCCTGGATTCCTCTTCCCTGTTCTTTCTTTCTTTTTCTTCCTGCTTCTTCCTTGCTTTCTTCCAATAGCTTATCTGGCTGTCCCATTGCAGCTGCTGAAAAATTAGCCAAAACTCACGAGAAGCAACAGCCTCCATCCAGCGACCCTTCGAAAAATCACTCAAATTCAGATCGGATCCTCAGGTAATCCACAGCCAAATGGAGCCTAGCCTCTGTTTCTCCTTCTGCTCTCAAAAAAAAAAAAAAAAAAAAAAAAAAAAAACAACCAGTTACAGCTTTAGGGCATGTCTGTCCAATCTTGGTCATTTTAACGCCTGTGGACTTCAACTCCCAGAATTCTGTGCATAGCTGGCTGGGGAATTCTGGGAGTTGAAGTCCACAGGTCTTAAAATGGGCAAGGTTGGCCACCCCTGGTTTAGGGAAGTGGCAAGATCCTTCCTTCCCACTAATCTGATCTGTGACTGTCAAATATTTTTCTTTGAACAATGAAAAAAAATGTAGTATTCCCAATCAGGGCACGCTGGAGCAGGAATGTCTGCTGTAGCATCCATTAATTCTAAGTTGACGGGCGAAAAGGGTTTTTAACAGAGCCCCAAGCTACGTCTTACTGTGTACACAGCAGTGCAGATGGCCCTAAAATCACATTGATTATGTTGACATTATGAAGATGGAAAGGACAGAAAGCCCCCATCCCATTTTTCATTTTGTGTGGTGTGTTAACATTTCTCCATGCCTCTTGGTTTCACAGCTGGGTGGAAGGGACGTTGGGCGCTAATTAATTATCCAATGGGTTAATAAACTTCCTCTCTGCACTTCAAATGATGAGCTGATTAGAGACTGCATCCATGTGCCACCTATTGTAGCTGCTGCAGGGCTAGATTGCAAAAGAAGGACCAGGTTTTAATTCCAGAGATCCCTTTACTTAGAACCATAATGCCATTGATTGAGATCTCTGCATCTCAGGCTAAACCATATAATTAACAAAGGTGCTTGTTTTTTCAAGAGGCAACTGGACTTTGTGGTTTTTCTTTTAAGACGTTTCGTTTCTCATCCAAGAAGCTTCTTCAGCTCTGATTAACAATTAAGGGAACAGCTCTAGTCTAACAAAGAGAAGGAGTCTGAGTGACACAGTAGAAGTCTTCCAATACTCGAGAGGCTGTCACAGAGAAGAGGGGGTCAACCTATTCTCCAAAGCCCCCTGAAGGCAGGACAAGAAACAATGGATAGAAACTAATCAAGGAAAGAAGCAACTTAGAACTATGGAGAAATTTCCTGACAGTGAGAACAATTAATCAGAATAATTATTCTGTTATCTTCTGTAATCTGAATATGTTAAAGCTTGAATAATATTTTTAAAAAGTTCAATAACAGAGCATTAACTTTCAGGGTTAAGAGAAATAAAAATTTAAGTCCAGGAACCGGTAACTGAGTTGAGCAAGTATTCCTGCCAGTCTAAAAACTATCAGTGGACATTTCCAACTTTGTTACTCCTTCAGATCAAAAGCACAGAGCCAGAAATAAATCAGAACTAATCAAATCAAACTCCCAAAACAGACAAGGTCATGAGATCTAATAATGCCTGAACTGTTTGTGAACTGGTATAAGCTTTTTCATCCTATTGAATTAAGTCTGTAGTATAGGATTTTACTATCACTCTTAAGACATACTTTTTCTATCAGATATGAAAACTGATAACACTTAGAATCATTGTTTCCTAAAAGCATATTTCCACTATCTCTCCCATTTTGCTATATACATTTCCCTGTTATACTTCATACTATGTGTTGATAAATGGGTTCTGCTCCAGAGGAAGAATAGAATTTGAACATAAACACCCTCAATTCCTAATTTGCTTAGAAAATAATTCCAAATGATTCTTTCTTTGTATTCTATTCTACGATCATAATAAAATACTGGGATTGGATTGGATTGGTTCCTTCCTAGGTTTGTCTTTAATAAATGAATATGAGATATGAGAGGTCCTTGGTGCTCTCTGAGTTTGGCTGTTTTCTTGCCGACGCTTCATTACCAAACTAGGTAACATTATCAATACTAAAAAGGAATGAGGTTTGCTCTCTATTTGTATATAAGGCCCTTCTAGCAATGATGATGTTACTTAATTTGATAAAGAAATCTGCAAGAAAACAACCAAGCTCAGAGAGCACTAAGGACCCCACAGTTCTCCTCCTCCTCCTCCTCACCCTGATAATATTACCTAGTTAGGTAATAAAGTATCTGCAAGAAAGCACCCAAGTCAGAGACCACCAAGAACCCCATAGGACTCTTCCTCTCCCCTATTCCTCCTCCATCTCTTCTTTTCCTCTTCCTCTTCTCCACAAACCACATTTCCTTTTAGCACTGATAATATTACCTGGTTGGGTAATGAAACATCTTCAGAAAAAACACCAAGCTCAGAGAGCACCAAGGACCCCTCATTTCAACCCTGAGCTACAAATATTCTCCTCTTATCGGAAAGATGACACTTGCATTTCCTTTTAGCCATGTTGTTTCTCGCACTGTTCCCCCAGAATCATAAGCGTCTTACAAAAGTGCCTTCCCTCCCTTTACTCTTTCCTTCAGGCCTATGTGTTTTGTGAAGCAACTCGAGGTGCCTCAGTATGGAAGTTACAGGCCCAACATGGTTCCCTCCACGCCAAGGGCCAACTTGGCCAAGGAGCTGGAGAAGTACTCCAAAGTCACCTTCGATTATGCAAGTTTCGACGCTCAGGTTTTTGGCAAACGCATGCTTGCCCCAAAGATTCAGTCTAGCGAAATCTCACCCAAAGCCTTTAAATGTAAGTTGGGTCTGGATACGGACAGTCATTGTGGGAATGAATTTATGGGGAGTTTTGTGGTTATTTATTTATGATATATTCTAGTCAATTACACCAATATAGAACAGAGGAGTTTCTTGTCTAAGGCAGGACTAGAACTCACAGTCCTCTGGTGATTGGCCCAAAGTCACCCAGCCGGCTTTCATGCCTAAAGTGGGACTAGAACTCATAATCCCCTGGTGATTGGCCCAAAGTCACCCAGCTGACTTTTATGCCGAAGGCAGGACTAGAATTCACAGCCTCCCACTTTCTATATCGGTGGCTTAGCCACTAAACCAAACTGGCTTCCTCTTATAGGAAAAATAGAGGAGGGAGCTTTCAACATACTGTGTTGAATTCCTGCAGGAAAGACAAGGGAGCGAGAAATAAGATGGCCGAACCCCAGCACCATGCCTACTTTTCTGCCTCTCTTGCTCCCCTTTTGCAGGCAAACCTTTTCCAAAGGTTTCCACTTCCCCCAGCCACAGTCCTTCCAGCAGTTACATGAAGAACGCTTCGTCTTCATCCACAGGCTTCGACTACTCCCACGATGCCGAAGCCGCCCACATGGCCGCCACGGCCATTTTGAACCTCTCCACCCGCTGTTGGGAAATGCCCGAAAACCTCAGCACCAAGCAGCAAGATCTTTCCAGCAAGGTGAGCGGGCAAGAGGTAGCAGCCCTGTGGATCAATGGCAGGTAGTCCTTGACTTATGACAGTTCATTTTCTGGCCTTTTCGAAATTGCAACTGAAAAAAAAAGGGACCGGTGACAATTTTCTGCAGAACCACGGCAGTGATCTGAAGTCAGATGCTGGGCAAGTGACTCGCATTTATGACCATTGCGGCAGTGTCCCAGAGTCCCTGTTTGCAACCTTCTCACAAGCAAAGACAATGGGGAAACCAGATTCACTTAACCACTGTGTTCCTCACTTAACAACTGCAAGTGATTAACTTAACACCTGTGGCATGAAAGGTTGTAAAATGAGGCAAAATTCACTTAAACAAATGTCCCACTTAGCAACAGAAATTCTGAGCTCAGTTGTGGTCGTACATTGAGGACTACCTGTATTCATTTATTTTTGTATTTGTCATTTATTTGTTCGTTTATTTAATTTGTATGCCACCCATCTCACTGATACAGCAACTCAGGGCAACTTACAATGTAAAAATGCAAGCCATAAATTGCAATAAGGTTCTTAGCCTAGTGTGCTCTTTGCTAAATAGGATCCAAGCTGGACAGTTAGATTAATCACTTTTTATTCAGGCATAAGGTAGGTCTCCGATAGGTACAAGGTGAGAAGACCCTTAATAAAGGGAGAAATGTATTGTTCAAATATATTGGGTTTGTTTCCTAAAAGCATATTTCTAATATCTCTCCCATTTTGCTATATACATTCCATTTTTATACTTTATACTATGTGTTTATAAATGGGTTCTACTCCAGAGAAAAAAAGAATTTGAACACAAACAGTATCTCAATTCCTAATTTTCTCAGAAAATAATTCCAAATAATTCTTTCTTCATATTTTATTCTATGATCATAATAAAATACTTCCTATGTTTGTTTTTAATAGATGAATATGAGGGGTCCTTGGTGCTGAGTTTGGCTGTTTTCTTGCCAAAGCTTCATTATCAAACTAAGTAACATCAATACTAAAAAGGAATGAGGTTTGCTCTCTATTTGTATATAAGGCCCTTCTAGCAATGATGCTGTTACCTAATTTGGTAAAGAAATCTGCAAGAAATCAACCAAGCTCAGAGAGCACTAAGGACCCCACAGTTCTCCTCCTCCTCCTTCTCGTCCTCCTCCTCCTCCTCCTCCTTCTCTACTTTCTCACCCTGATAACATTACCTAGTTAAGTAATAAAGCATCTGCAAGAAAATAGAGAGCACCAAGAACCCCATAGGACTCTTCCTCTCTCCTTCCTATTCCTCCTCCTTCTCTTCTTTTCCTCTTTCTCTACTCCACAAACCACATTTCCTTTTAGCACTGATGATATTACGTAGATAACATCATCAATATTAAAAAGGATGAAATTTTCTCTCTGTTTATATTAAAGGCCCTTTTAGCACTGATGATATTACCTAGTTTGGTAATGAAACATCTGCAGGAAAACAACCAAGCTCAGAGGGCACCAAGGAACCGACAATGCTCCTTCTCCTTCTCATAGTCCTCCTCCTCCTCCCCTTCCTCCCCTTCCTTCTCCTCTTTTTCACAAACCTCATTCCCTTCTAACACTGATTGTATTACCTAGTTGGGTAATGAAACATCTGCAGGAAAACCACCAAGCTCAGAGAGCACCAAGGACCCCTCATTTCAAGTCTGAGCCAGGAATATTCTCCTCTTATTGAAAAGATGACTCATGCATTTCCTTTTAGCCAGGTTGTTTCTCACATGTTCCTCCAGAATCACAAGTGTCTTACAAAAATATTATAAATTTGTTCTTGCGGTTTCCACATTTCAGTCCATGGACATTGAAGTGGATGAAAACGGGACTCTGGATTTAAGCATGAACAAGCATCGCAAACGTGAAAACGCCTTCCCCAGCAGCAGCAGCTGCAGCAGCAGCCCCAGCATCAAATACCCTGACGTGTCCCAACGCCAAAACTGCACCAGTGCCACGAGCAGCACCATGACCTCACCCCAGTCCAGCCACACCTCTCGCCAGGATGAGTGGGACGGGCCCATCGACTACACTAAACCAAATCGGCAGCGAGAAGAGGAACTGGAGGAGGTAAAGAGGAGCCGTTGCCAAGCTACTCTGAGGTTGCTTCGTTTCTTAGGGTGGGCAGAAGACTCAGCACCATACCTTGAGTGCAGGGTTCAGATTCTACTGGTTCGGACCAGTTTGGGTGAACCGGATGTTAAATTTACATCTGGTTCAGTGAATCAGTATTTGAAATGACTGGCTGGCCCCACCCACCCTGTCCCTTCCCTCCCAGAAGTCTCCACATGGCCCATGTGACACTCTGGGATGGGGGAAAATAGCTCTACTGGAAGTTGCAAAACGGGCCTGTTTCCGATTTCTGGAGGGCCTCCAGAGCCTGGGTGAGGCCATTTTCACTCTCCCAGAGGCCTGAGGGAAGCCTCTGGACCCTTGGGAAGGCGAAAAATGGCACTTCCAGAAGTTCCAGTAGGCTACATCCACCATGGCCACACCCACCCAGCACCTGGGCAGCAAACCGGTTGCTGGGATTTTTGAATCCCATCCCTGCCTGAGTGTCATGGGCTGTGGGGATGGGAGGCAGGAGGAAAAGAGGGGGTAGGAAGTAGAGGAAGCATCTCAAAAGGGAAAAGGGACCTTCCCTAGTTTCTTGGACTGTATAGGCGAGGGCATGGGAAGATATGCTTTCAGGCTATCAAGATTAATGCCAGCCCTTTGATGTAGGATCCAATCTGGATCGGTCACTGGGATCAGAGTTTTTGTCTTCCAAGCCTTTGGATTTGTGTGTTGTGGTCTGTCAGCCATTGGCCCCTCCAGCAGCCGAGTCAGAGGAGGAGGAGGAGGAGGAGGAGGAGGAGGAGGAGGAGGAGGAGGAGGAAGCATGGGAATTGGGGTCAGCATCAAGGCAACCTGAGAGCACCGAGGGGGAAGAGAGAATGGAGCTGTCAGAGAGAGAGAGAGACAGATATAGGGATGGAGCCTGGGATATCCATCAGCCCTCAGGTGGAGGGTCAACAGCCCCCAGGTTTGGAGGTAGCTGAGGAGGAAGAGGAGAAACAGCTGAGTCCAGTGCCTGACGTGCGGATGCACAGAAAGCAGAGGAGAGGAGAGCAGTGGAAATCTATGAGCTGATCCTTGAGAAGAAAAAGCCACTGCTGCTAGCGAAGCCCCACCCTAGTTCTGGGGATAAAAGGCAGAGGGTGGAGATGAATAGATGTGGCAGACAACTATTCATCTCCCTGCCAGACAGACTTGTTAGTTTGTGGTGAGAGAAACTTTTTACCGAAGTTGTTTGGGGAGCTGGGTCAGAAACATCATTCTGGAACCCATCCTCAGGGAATTTCTCTCCAGCTACAGAGAAGATTTAACAACATTTAATAATAGTCATAGGGCGCAATAAGCAATCAAATCTAGGAAACAGACAATATAAATCATAAGCAACAAAGTTACAATCATACAGTCACAAGTGGGAGGGGATGGGTGTAAGGAGTGATGAGAAGATTAATAGTAATTGTTCGATTCGCGGGAAATGAGACTCAGAGATCAGCGTAACTTCAGCTCTTTTATTTAGTTCCAAAAGTCCGTCTTAACCAGGAGCCACAGCAGCTCTTTTTATAGAGAGCTGCTCGCGGCTAGTGTCCAATGACGGCTACTTGTTTTTCCCGCCGCTCGAATTGGCCAATCATAGCTGTGCTTTTATTGGCCAATCGGCGTCGAGAAAAGTAGCCAATCAGCATCGGGTATTTGGGTCCAATAGGAATAGCCTATTAGGAGTATGTTAATATGGAACAGTAATAGTAATGCAGACTTAGTAAATAGTTTCACAGTGTTGAGGGAATTATTTGTTTAGCAGAGTGATGGCGTTCAGGGAAAAAACCTGTTCTTATTCTGCTGTGCATTATTCTATAGCATCGTTTTGTGGAAAGGAGAGTTGAAGCAGTTTATGTCCAGGATGTAAGGGGTCTGTAAATATTTTCACAGTCCTCTTTTTGACTTGTGCAGTATGCAGGTCCTCGATGGAAGGCAGGTTGGTAGTAATTGTTTTTTTCTGCTCTCCTAATTATCCTCTGAAGTCTGTGTCTGTCCTGTTGGGTTGCAGAACCAAACCAGACAGTTATAAAGGTGCAGAGGACAGACTGAATAATTCTTCTGTAGAACTGGATCAGCAGCTCCTTGGGCACTTTCAGCTTTCTGAGTTGGTGCAGAAAGAACATTCTTTGTTGGGCTTTTTTGATGACGTTTTTGATGTTAGGTGTCCATTTTAGGTCCTATATAATAGAACCTAAAAATTCGAAGGTCTCTACTGTTGATACTGTGTTGTCTAGTATTGTAAGAGGTGGGAAGGTTTCTTCTAAAGTCTACCACCATTTCTACGGTTTTGAGTGTGTTCAGTTCAGATTGTTCCGGTTACCCCACGAGGCAAGTTGTACAGCCTCCTGTCTGTATGTGGATTCATCATTGCCTTGAATGAGACCAATCACTGTAGCGTCATCTGCAAACTTCAGTATTTTAACAGATGGATCGTTTGGGATGCAGTCATTGGTATATAGGAAGAAGAGAAGTGGAGAAAGCACACAGCTTTGGTGGGCTCCTGTGCTAATTGTACAGGTATCAGATGTGCTTCTCCCTAGCTTCACCTGCTGCTTCCTGTCTGTCAGGAAGCTTATGATCAACTTATAAGTGTGTTCATAGAGGAAAGCTAAGTGGTTACTCAGTTCCAGATGATGTAATGAACAGCTCAAGGTACTTTCCTGTCTTCTGGAATATTTTTCTTCCCGGTTTTGCTTGGAATTTCCTTGCAAACTCTCATCCTGCTTAACTTTCTCAAGATTAGCCAAGTGCTATCTGCCTGGACTTATACCAATTATGCCAGCATCACAATCAAAAGACACAACCTACAAGCGAATATATAATATAATTATTTGACATTTGCGTCATGTTTACTTGTATTCCTGAAAATGCAAGCAGTTTTTTTTTCCAGAGAATAGGGCTTTTTTACCCATTGGAAGAAAAGGTCATTTAACATTAAGTAATAATGTGCAACAATCCAGCTGAGACCTTTGTATTAAGCACTGCACTCAAGACGGAAACCTTTCTTTTATATCATAAAAATCATTGAATGTGCTTTTGCAATTGTCGATCAATACCCCGCTTAGCTTGAATTGTACACTCCAATGTACAACGTTACATTTAGTAACATTTCAGAAATTATATTTAACACCGATATAAACTTTTATCTTTGAAGGTCTGAATCCTCTTAGTATCCACAATTTCTAATTTATATTGCATAAGTACCACTGTACCCAGCTGATATGTACATTGCATAATGTATCTTTTGCATCTTTTAATAAAATAATTTGAGGTGCGGAAGGAAAGATAATTTGTTTGGTATATTTCTGTATTAAATGAATTATGGTTATCAGGTGTTTAATCACATATGATGAAAGATATTATATCCAGCCAAAGGGATTGGGTTTTTTGGGGTGACTAGGAGTCTGATAATTATGATTCTTAATGGGAGGACCAGGCAGAAAGCAACTCAATAAAGTAATTCTATTTTACTGTAAAGCTACATTAATAGAATCTTGCAAGACTGAAAGTATAATTCTCCCCCCATCACCTTTATAGCCTGAGGGAAAGTTTCTTCCAAGCTTCTTATCTGGCCCATTATTCAGCTGCAACCCCTCTTGATTTCTGCTGCTGTAGACAAACACAATTTTTCTCTCTTCTTCTGTTTTATTTATTTATTTATTTATATATTTATTTGTCAATTGCTTACAAAATAATAGGTATAAGTATACACATAGTTATGAATACATGAAATGGGTACATATGAGAAAAATGAAAGAAACAATAGGACAGGGACGGTAGGCACGTTGGTGCGCTTATGCACATCCCCTACAGACCTCTTAGGAAAGGGGTGAAGTCAATAGTAGACAGTCTAGGGTTAAGGTTTTGGGAGTTTGGGGAAAAAATCACAGAGTCAGGTAGAATATTCCAGACATTGACCACTCTGTTGCTGAAGTTGTATTTTCTGTAATCAAGTTGGGTGTGGTTAACCTTGAGTTTGTATCTATTGTGTGCTCTTGTGTTGTTATGGTTGAAGCTGAAGTATTCATTGACAGGTAAGTCATTGCAATGTATGATTTTATATACCATACTTAGATCAGACCGAAGACGGCGTAATTCAAGGTTTTCGAGATCTAGAATTTCATGTCTGGTGGCATAAGGTATTCTACAACGAGTAGAGGAGTGGAGAACTCTTCTTGTGAAATATTTCTGGACTTTCTCAACTGTGCTAATATGAGATATGTAATGTGGGTTCCAGACTGATGAGCTGTATTTGAGTATTGGTCTAGCAAATGTTTTGTATGCTCTGGTTAGTAGTGTGGTATTACTAGAGAAAAAGCTACGTAGGACTAGGTTAACAACTCTTAATGCCTTTTTGGCTATGTAGTTACATTGGGCTCTAGCACTTTAGATCATTAGAGATGAGTACTCCAAGATCCTTTACAGAGTTTGGATCATCAACAATATCTTGACTATTGAGCTTGCATTTTATTTTCTGATATTTTTTTTGCCAATATGTAGGACAGAGCATTTATTTGTTGAGAAGTTGCCATTTATTTGACCATTCTGATACATAGTCAAGATCTTTTTAAAGGGTAGCAGTATTGTCTGTAGTGTTGAATAGCTTTCCATCATCAGCAAAGAGAATGCAGTTGTTCTTGATATGATCACAGAGGTCATTTATGTAGAGTATGAAGAGAGTTGGTCGTAAAACACTGCCTTGGAGGACACCACTGTTGACAGGTACAGGATTTGATAGGACGCTTCCAATTTTGACCATTTGTTGTCTGTTTGACAGGAATGCTTCTATCTAGTTATGCAGGTGTCCAGAGATACCATAAGATTTTAGTTTTAGGAGTAGTTTGTCATGTTCCACTGAATCAAAGGCTTTACAGAAGTCTATGTAGATTGTGTCTATTGTTTTGCCCTGATCAAGTTGTATAGTCCACATGTTTTTGCAGTGTGAGAGTTGCAGATTGCAGGATAGTTTTTTTTCTGAAACCAAATTGTTTATTGGAGAGTAGGTTGTTTGTCTCTAAGTGGAGAATAATTAATAATTGATTCCATGACTTTACAGGTGATGCAGAATAAAGAGATTGATCTGTCATTTTCAACTAGGCTGGGGTCTCCCTTTTTGAAGATGGGGATGACCGTGGCTTGTGACCATAGTTTTGGCAAGGAGCTGGTCCTGAAAGATTTTTCAAAGATTATGCTTAGAGGTTTGGCTATGGCAGTGGATAGCTTTTTTAAGAAGTAGACACATATTCCGTCTGATGGAGATGGTTTTAGATTGCGTAGTGCTTTTTCAAGATTGTCTTTTGTAAAATCGATATGTATTAGATCATTGTAGTTTTCTGTGGTTTGGGTAGGAAATACTGGGCATGATCCATTGCTGTTTACAAATACTGAGCCAAAGAATGTGTTAAAGAGGTTTGCTTTGATGGTGTTGTCGCTGCAGTCTTTGCCATTAGGTTCCTTTCAGGGGTGGGATGGACCTTGAGTCTGTACTTCAGTAGCTTTATCCTTGCCATGGATCTGCATAGCTTTACCTAAGTGTCCTCTGATACTCAGGGTAAAACTCCTCACGGCCTTGATAAGCCAGAATCTACCATGCTGACTTTACTCTTTTGCTTCCATGTTTTAAGCCTTCTCATGAACCCTATTCAGGAATTCTCTTCACTTTGATCAAATGATGCTTTTTTCAAGAGGCAACTTGACTTTTCAGTTTTTCTTTGAGGACATTTCGCTTCTCATCCAAGAAGCTTCCTCAGCTCTGAAGTGGTTGTTTTGTTTCCCCAATGTATAGATCTGCACATGGCTCACTGCATTGTACTGCATCAACCACATTGCTCAGTTTGTGCCCAGGTGTTTTATCCTTGGGGTGGACAAGCTTCTGCCTAAAGTGTATTCTTGGCTTTGAAGTGTGCATGTATGTCTCCCTCAACAGAGGGGGAGGGATACGACATCATCTGTCTCCGGTCTACAACACAGTCTTTTCAGCAGTTCCAAGAAGGCTCCACTCCCATTTCCACCACTCAGGTGACCCTGAGGACACAGATCTCCAAGCGGCCTCAACATCTCTCTAAAAGTGTCATGCCCCTATCGGAATCTGATTCGGAGGGGGAGGCCGAGCAGCTGACAAGGAGTGGGAGTGTGGCTCCATTGGCTGTGGAAGAAACTGGGGAAGGGCACAGTCCGGCTGGGCAGAGGAGGGAAGAGGTAGAGCAAAGCAGAGGGAATTCAGAGGAAGATCCAGGCCCACCCCTTCTTCATCCTAGGGCACACAGGGAGGAATGGAGAAGGGAGCAATGTGAGTTGCGTGGCTTAAAGGGGAGGAAAGTGCCGATTCCCTTCATTAGCTGCAGCTGGGAACAGAGTGTTTAAAAAGAGAAGCTGCGCACAGCAAGTTTTTGGGAGCAAATTGTGAACTATCTGATATCGTGGAGGCTTATTTGTATTCCTGGCATCTTCCCAACTTTGTGTGTTTTGCTGTGCTTTCAAGTCTGCAATTTCTTCTCCTGCCCCATCAAGTTAATTACTACAGCGTGATTTGTTCAGATTTTTAGTTATAGTTTGCACTTACTTAGCTTTCGATTGAATTTTCTCCATTTAATGACTGTTCCTGGGAGAGTTTTTCTCCAGCCGAAGATAACCTGGACATTGGGGGCAAAGTTGGTAATAATAAAAGGACTCCTTGTTTATTTGATTGTGTTGCCTTTGTGACACCCTGGGTTATCACAAAAAGGATGCAAATGACCAGCTTCTGCAAAGAAATATAAATCCTTCTATTCCCCACCATTCTGTCAGAGCTGAAGAAGCTTCTTGGATGAGAAGTGAAATGTCTTCAAAGAAAAACCAGAAAGTCCAGTTGCCTCCTGAAAAAAGCACTTTTGGGACAACCATGACCTGGATGACTGAGAATCTCCATAGATATAGTGTTGTGGCTGGTTTTTCAAAGTTACCTCTACTCCTTCCAGAACATTTTCTGGGTTTGCTTTTTTGCAGTCAGAGCCCGCTGCTCGTTCATTTGCCTCCTCAGAAGCTGACGAACAAGAAGTCCCAGAAGAAAACTTTGAAGAAAGAAAATATCCAGGGGAAATCACCTTAACCAACTTCAAGCTGAAGTTCCTTTCCAAGGAAATCAAGAAAGAGTTACTCACGTGAGTCTGCCCACTTGGCTAAGCAGTTGTG
Organism: Laticauda colubrina; assembly: GCA_015471245.1. NCBI lineage: Eukaryota > Metazoa > Chordata > Lepidosauria > Squamata > Elapidae > Laticauda > Laticauda colubrina. The sequence continues at coordinate 6,824,695 of BLBF01000069.1, forward strand.
CCATAAAAGATCCGAGAGGGGACAAACTCCCTTTATAATTTTTTATTTTATTTTATTTCCAAACTTAAAATGCAAAAAAAAAGAGAAAAAGACAAAAAATAGAACAAAAATATAAAAAGAAAAAAAGACAAAGGGGGAAAGACAAAAAGATAACAAAACAAAACCAGAAAAATGTGTGTAAAAACAGAGTATACAGGTATACTGTATACAACAATACAGGTAGTCCTCGATTTACATCCACAATTGAGCCCAAAATTTATGTTGCTAAGTGAGATGCTTGTCAAGTGGGTTTTGCCCCATTTTATGACTTCTCTTGCCATAATTGTTAAGTGAATTAGTGTAGTTGGTAAGTGAGTAACTTACTGGTTGTTAAGTGAATCTGGCCTCCCTCTTGACTTTGCTTGTCAGAAGGTCACAAAAGGGGATCACATCCAACCGTCATAAATATGAATTGGTTGCAAGCATCTGGATTTTGATCACGTGACCTTGGAAATACAGCAACGGTCGTGAGAAAAATGGTTGTAATGGTCACTTTTTTCAGGGCCGGTATAACTCAAAATATTCACTAAACAAACTGTTGTAGGTCAAGGACTATCTGTTCACATAATTGTATGTCTCTGGTTGAATACAGATTAATATATTTCATAGTTCCCCCCGCCGTTGCAAAATAGGCCCACAATATATGAACTTCTGAATCTCTATTTATTGAACTACTATATGGCATTAAAAATATTTAAAATATGAAAATCTATCATCAGTCAATCAATTTGACCTACCACCACTCTGCTGTTAATGGGTGATCCCAAAAGAAAGCTAGATTTCAACAGTAACTGTTCTATTAACGATCTGTTATTGCAAGGGTCTTTAAACTTGGCAAGTTTAAGGCTTGTGGACTTCAACTCCCAGCATTCCTGAGCTAACAGGACTGGAGGAGGAATTCTGGTAGTTGAAGTCCTCAAGTCTTGAAGCTGTCAAGTTTGAAGACCTCTGTGTTATTTTATTCAACTAACAGAAGATCCAAAACAGCTTCTAGTCTACCACAAAGCTACTGCAATACATCCCCCTCCATCTCTCTCTTGCTTGCTTTGACATTTGGATTCCTGTGTTTAGCAGGGGGTGGACTCCATCCAAGAGACCCTTCCCACCATTGGCTTCTGTGATGCAATTCTATGAAAAAAGAGATAGATAACTTTACTGGATGAATGTGGCAGACATGAAAAGTTCAAACGTCATGTTAAAAAGTATGATTTCATAGAAAGAGGAGTGGAAATTTGGAACCAACTTCCAGGGGAGATGGTGGGTCAGTCGTCAATAACTGAATTTAAACATGCTTGGGATAAACACATGTCCATCACCTGACAAATATTATAAAATTTAAAATAATTTTAAAATAATAAATAAATGTCTCAAAAATGACTAGCACTGATGATGTTAGCTAGTTTGGATAATGAAATGTCTGCAAGAAAACAACCCAGCAAAGAGAGCACCAAGGACCTCAAAGTTGTTGTCCTTCTCCTCCTCTCCCTACTCCTACTCCTCTCCATAAACCCCACTCTCTTCCAGCATTGATGATATTGCCTAGTTGGGTAATGAATCATCTTGCATTTGCAAGCAATCATGCTCAGAAAGCATCTTATATTAAAAAGAAAAAAAAAACTCTCAAAGGACAGATCCCATGAATTGCTAATCCCTTTTTTCTGCCGTCTGTGCTTCTGCATTAAAAATCCCACCCAAGATTCATTCATATTTCATAACAGGAAAGATTTTAATTTAACCCAAAAACTATTGATATGAAGAGCCATTCCATATGGTCTCTTGAAGCTTTGCCACGATTTAAGAATGGGGGTGCGTGGAGCGATTAATCCAAACCACCCCAATCTTAACGTCTGCTTGAAGTGGTGATAAATGCATTTTATTTACATTCATGCTAGAATGTTTGGGGATGTGGTGGGAGCAGAAAAACAACTTTAGATAAACAGATTGCTTCGCTTCCTTGTTTGCACGCTGTCACAACATTCCCTGAAAACTACCATTTCTGAAATGTCTTCCCCACTTTGAAACATCCTTTTTTTCCAAATAGAAAAGGGGAGGTGTGTGTGTGTGCGCGCACAATGGATGTGATGTGTCTATTGGAATAAATACACAACAAATGGCAAGGTAAAAATCATCAGCAGGCGTGTTTTAATGCCTAGGAATGTCAAAAGGAGGAAAAAAAGGAAAAGAGTTTATATTTACAGAAACACTTTTATCGGCAATGTTTCCTTGTGGTTGTATATTATCTGAAAAAAAATCTCCCCTTTTTTTTTTCTTTGAAATCTACTCTTCAACTCATTTGGCCTCTCAACTTAATATTCCAGGGAGCTGAGATAAACTTCAGTTTTTGGTTAAATCGTTGGAGGATTCAGCTGCTTAGCTAACAATACTAAAGGATTTGGCAAGATTCTCACTATTCAAATTAAAAAGTTGACCAGCCTAAGAGAATCCATGGTACAAGACTCAAGATGCTTAAATCTTTTTGGAACATATTTAGTTTAAAGTTTAAAGGAAATTTCCAGTTGCTTAACATAGCCATACTGGATAGCAAAAGAGCTTTAAAAAAATGGCTGGTTAACGGAATCCAGTGGTTGAGTTCATATAACATTGTATATGACAAACAAATAAACCATGGTTTAATGAGAATGTATGGTTCATGCAACAGGGTAAAACATAGACTCATAGAACTGGAAGGGAGCTTGAAGGGCTTCTATCTAGTGAAACCTCCTGTCCAAGGCAGGAATCCTTATACCATCCCAGACAATGTTTTCTTGAAGACCTCTAATGATGGAGCATTCACAACTTCTGAAGGCAAACTGATCCACTGATTAATTGTTCTCATTGTCAGGAAATTCCTCTGTAGTTCTAGATTGCTTTTCTCCTTGATTAGTTTCTATCCATTGCTTCTTATCTTACCTTCAGGTGAAGAAAGCTTGAAAGCTTCCACTGATGAAGCTCCCACAGCTTCTAGAATAGAATAGAATAGAATAGAATGTAGAATAGAAAAAGAACAGAATATAGAAACGGAACAGAACAGAACAGAACAGAACAGAACAGAACAGAACAGAACAGAATAGAATAGAATAGAATAGAATAGAATAGAATAGAATTCTTTATTGGCCAAGTGGGATTGGACACACAAGGAATTTGTCTTGGTGCAAATGCTCTCAGTGTACATAAAAGAAAAGACACATTCATCAAGAATCATCAGGTACAACACTTAATAATAGTCATAAGTACAATAAGCAATCAAATCATACTAGGAAACAGTCTGAAGGTCATTGGGAGGTGACTGGACACCTAAAAATCCCTAAAACTCTTTGATAATTCTCCCTTCCTCGAATTTCTATGATAAAGAGAGAGAGAGAAAGAGATTATCTTCTCCTTTTTTTTCTAGTTTTAGATTTTTTTTTTCACATATGCACAAATCTTACTGGTTTCTTTATATTTTTTGGCCACTCACATTTTCTTTTCCCCATAATTATTTTCGTTCAGTTGCCCTACCCCAGGCTGTGATGGGAGCGGACACATCACGGGAAATTATGCTTCTCACCGCAGGTTAGTTCACCTTACCTACCCTTTCTCTTTTCGGATTGTGACCGTCTCTTTAAAAAAATATATCTTTTTTTTAATTATAAGTGTGGATTCTTTGGTTCTATTCCAGGGGTGGGCAAATATGGCAACTTTATGACCGATGGACTTCAACTCCCAGAATTCCTGAGCCAGCCATGAATAGCTGGCTCAGGAATTCTGGGAATTGAAGTCCAATGGTGATAAAGTGGCTCTAATTGCTTGCCCTTCTTCTATTCCCTCTTCCCCTTGCTTTGATCTTCCCAACTTTTTTTTTTTTTAGCTTACCCAAATATTCCATCTCTTCTTTTTCAGCCTTTCTGGTTGTCCTCTTGCTGACAAGAGTCTCAGAAACCTCATGGCTGCCCACTCTGCTGACCTCAAGTATGTTTGCGCTCAACTCTGTTTCTTTTTTCCCCTATTCCTCTTGCTTCTTATTCTTTGGCTTGCAAATTTCCCTTTAAAGTCAAAATCTGCCTGAGAACTGACTTCCGATACCGATGCACAACATGTACAGGTAGTTTCCCAACTTACAGCCATTGGTTTAGCGATCAAAGTTACAACAGTAATGAAAAAAGAGAGCTGATGACCATTTTTCACACTTACGACTGTCATAGCATCCCCCCACAATCACATGACGATTGCCATGTCCTGGAGTCATGTAGTCCCCGTTTTGCGACCTTCTGATAAGCAAAATCAATGGGGAAGAAAGATTCACTTAACAACTGGGTTGCTAATCAATTGCAGTGATTCACTTAGCAACTGTGGCAAGAAAGGTCGTAAAAATGGGGCAACACTCACTTTACAGCTGCCTTACTGGCCAGAGAAGTTTTGCATTCCATTGTGGTCGTAAGTCAAAGACTACTTATATTGTATTGGGAAGGGACTCAGGCATTGGATGACAGTTGGAAAAAGTGGCCTGAAATTTGTATAAATTCACACTGATTTAATCTATATATATTTGAATCTCAGGCAGATTTTGATGGACCATCCTTGACTTATGCAACCCTATTTTTCCCCTAAACCTCTTAATGATTTTCTAGTAAACAATACAATATCAGCAGTCCTCCTTCTGCCTAATAGCACTGGTTTTATTAGCAGAGTTGACAATTTATGGACCGCAAACTACGAAGACAGCAAAATGCCTGGCTTACTATGGGAAAAAAATGTTTATCAAACAACAATCTAACTAGCTTCTCCCTTTGTGGAACTCGAGAATGTCTATCAGTTCTTTCTCCCAATGATGACACGGTTTTTCCTCCTTCAATTAAAACTCGATTAATTAAGTTTTCTCTATGCATCACTGCATTCAGAGTTACTACAGGTAATCCTCAACTTGGGACCAGAATTGAACCTGGAATTATGGTCGTAAGTCACGCGGGGATTAAGCAGGACTGCAAATGATTTTACAATCCTTTTTACACTGGTTCTTAAGCAGGGGTAGGCTTTCAAAATTTTAGCAAAGAGTTGCTAGGTGGGCTCAGAGCACCAAGGACAGCACAGTCCTCCTCCTCCTCCTCTTTCTCCTGACCCTGCAAATCCTACCTCTTCTAGCACTGATTTTGTTACCTAGTTGGGCAATGAAACATCTGCAAGAAAACATCAAACTTCACAGTCATCCTCCTCCTCTTCCTCCTCCTCATCCTGAGTCATGACTCCAGAAAAAAACTCTTATCTATCTCTATATTTCCCATAAAGGTAACCCACTCCTTGTTCTAGAAATAACTTCTGCTTCAGGAATCCTGGCTCAGATCAGATCAGCGTCTGCCCAGAGAACATCTCATCCACTCCAACAAAGAGAAAATGTTCACACTTCCGAGGACAACTTCTTGGGCAGCTAAGCAACACCACCGCAAAAGCCCAAGGAACTTACATTTGACAGTATTTTTTTGAGCTGGTCAGAGGTTGGAACAGAACCCTAAGCAAAAAATAAGAAAAAAAGGGGGAGATAAATAGATCAGTCACAAAAATGAGCCAAGAATTGCAAGCAAGGACCTTATAGCCCCATGGAAGGCAAGATTTATTTATTTATTTCCCATAAAAATCATCTGTAAGATATCACCAGATAACTAGATGTCAACCATACATCCATTCCTCTTTGGATTTATGAAGGACACATGGAACCACAATTCAGCCCAAAATGTATGTGGCTAATGAACCATTTGAGTTTAGCCCTTTCTAGGACCTTCCTTGCTGCCACCATTTAAGGGAACCACCACAGTTGTGAAGTTAGTCACACAGTTGTTAAGTGAATCTGGCTTCCCCGTGGACTTTCAGAAGGTTGCAAAAGAGGTTCACGTGACCCTGGGATTTGCCAGGGGGAGGAGGAGGAAGATGACTGTGAAGCTTTCTTGTTTTCTTGCAGATGTTCCATTGCTCAACTAGGTAACATCATCAGAGCTAGAAGGGAATGGGGTTTGTGGTGGAGGAGTGGAGAGGAAGAGGGGAAGGAGGATGAGGACTGTGGGGTCCTTGGTGCTCTCTGTAAATTTCAGGAGCCAACTGGGTCAGGGCTGAGATTCAAAAATCTCAGGAACCGGTTTGCTTCCCAGCTGCTGGATGGGCATGGCCATAGTGGGCAGGGACTATCAAAGCTTCCTGTTTCTGGCTTCCGGTGGGCCTCCAGAGCCCGGAGAGGCCATTTTCGCCCTCCCAAGAGTCCAGAGGACTCTCCTGGGCCTTTGGGAGGGCAAAAACAGCCTCACTCAGCCTTTGGAGGCCCTCTGGAAACTGGAAATAGGCCTGTTTCAGGACTTCCAGAAGGCCCATTTTTCACCCTCCCAGAGCCTCCACACGGACCCTGTACTTACCTCCATCGAAAATGGGCCATGTGGAAACTCCTGGGAGGGGAGGGCATGGCCAGACAGTTGTTTGAAATACTGATTCGGCGAGCCAGCTGTAAAACTTTAACATCCGGTTTGCCCGAACCAGTCCGAACCAGTAGAATCCCACTCCTGAACTGGGTATCATCATCACTGCTTGAAGGGAGTGAGATTGGCAGGGAAGAGGAGGAGATAGAGAAGTCCTGCAGTGATTCACTTAACAAACGTGGCAAGAAAAGTTGCAAAAATGGGGCAAAACTCAGTTAACAATTGTCTCACTTAGCAACGTAAATGTTGAGCTCAATTGTGGTCGCAAGCTGAGGACTACCTGTATTATCCACCTACTTGGATATGCAGCAAAACACTGAATAGAATAGAATAGAATAGAATAGAATAGAATAGAATAGAATAGAATAGAACAGAACAGAACAGAACAGAACAGAACAGAACAGAACAGAATTCTTTATTGGCCAAGTGTGATTGAACACACAAGGAATTTGTCTTGGTGCAAATGCTCTCAGTATACATAAAAAAAAAAAGATACATGTGTGAAGAATTATAAGGTACAACACTTAATAATAGTTATAGGGTACAATAAGCAATCAAACCAACTTCACACCAACAAGAAAAGAATTCCAGTTGGCATAATTCAACTTCCAGATATCTCTAGCTTCTCATCAACTAGTTGTGTCATGAAACGTCTGCAAGAAAACAACCGAGCTCAGAGAGTACTGGGGATATCATTGTGTTGTTGTGCATTGTCAGCAGATCAATTCACGTTGTGTCATACATCACAAACATTTTCCCTAAGATCTACACATTCCTGCAACAAAAATTGGTAAACCAAGCTGAGTGCTATCAAAGGTTGCATACCCTTTGAATTGCCCTAACCGAGATCTTCCTTCACAAGGAGAATGGGATACATCAACTTACAACAGTTCACTTAATGATGGCTAGAAGTTACAATGTCACTGAAAAAAGTGATTTATGACCATTTTTCAACACTTAGCAATCTTTGTGACATCATCATGGTCACATGATCGACATTCAGATAATAGAATAGAATAGAATAGAATAGAATAGAATAGAATAGAATAGAA
>BLBF01000069.1:6832229-6843015 GCA_015471245.1 Laticauda colubrina
AATAGAATAGAATAGAATAGAATAGAATAGAATAGAATAGAATAGAATTAGAATTCTTTATTGCCCAAGTATGATTGGACACACAAGGAATTTGTCTTTGGTGCATTAGCTCTCAGTGTACATAAAAAGAAAAAAATACATCAAGAATCATCAGGTACAACATTTAGTGATCATCACAGATTACTAAATAAGCAATCAAATCATACTAGGAAATAAATAAAATAATATAAATCGTAGACTTTCAAGCAACAAGGTTATAGTCATAAATGGGAGGAGATGCTTGGGAACTGTCTCATATTTATGATGGTTGCAGAGTCCCGGGGTCCTGTGATCCCCTTTTGTGACCTTCCAACCAGCCAAGTCAATGGGAAAGCCAGATTCACTTAACAACCGTTTCTACCTTAACAACTGCAATGATTCACTTAACAAACGTTAACAAACATGGCAAGAAAGGTCGCAAAATAGGGCAAAACTCACTTAACAAATGGCTCAGAAATTTTGGGCTCAATTGTGGTCGTAAACCGAGCATTACCTATACCTTGATCCGGAGGCTGCTGGGTGTTAATTACACTGGCAAAGTTGTGAATGATTGTTAAGAGGAGTTCCAAGAGAATTATTTTTCAAGATTTGCAATGCGTAAAGGGGGTGGAATTTAGTTCCTGCACTTATGGAGAACATCAAGTTGTGTTGGAAAATATAATTACCTTCATGACGCCTGTCCCTTTTAATCTTACACTCTCTTCTTTGATTCTGAATGAGCTTTTGCAACACTGGTGAAGTGATAACTATTTTTATTACACTTCCAGAGAGTATATTTCCACATTGCTAACATGATGCGTCCTTTGTATCCCTGTGCAATTAAAAAAAAAAGTCAACAGGTAGTCCTCAACTTGCAACAGTTCATTTAGTGACCATTTATAGTTACAACGGCACTGAAAAAAAGTGACTTATGGCCATTTTTCATATCAGCATTGTAGCAACCCAATGGTCATGTAATCAAAATTCAGACATTTGACAATTGACTCATATTTATGATGGTGTGTCCTAGGGTCATGTGATCAACTTTTGCGACCTTCTGACAAGCAAAGTAAATGGGGAAGCCAGATTCACTTAAGGACCATCTTCCTAACTTAACAACTGCAAGGGTTCACTTTGCAACTGTGGGAAGAAATGTCGTAAAATGGGACAACATTCACTTAACAAATGTCTCAGAAAATGTTGGGCTCAAATGTCGTAAGTCGAGGACTGCCATTATTAATCCATTTAGAAGTCATGAAAATTCCCAAGTTCCCCCATGCCAGAAAAAGAAAATTATCTCCAGCCCATTCAAGTCTTTCAAAGCACAGACTTAACTGCATTTTTCTGATAGTTGGCCCAAAAAAATTTAAAAATTATAATATATAATGGGAAATTGAGGTAGATAATTGATTATAGATAGTCCTCAATTTACAACTGCAATTGTGGGCAGGATTTTTGTGGTTATGAAAGCCATGCAGGGGTGAGATTCTGGTGATTAGTTGGCCCTGCCCACTTGCCCCTGCCCAGTTGTTAACCGATTGAATCCCACCACATCAATGTTATGACTTCTTTGCCAAATTTGATAAATGCCATTGATAAATGAATCAGATGGTCATTAAGCAAATCTGGTTTTCCCATACTTACTTTGCTTTCTAAGAGCTGGCTGGGAAGGTCTTAAATAGCAATAGCACTTATTAGACTTATATACTGCTTTACAGTGCTTTGGAGCCCTCTCTAAGCTGTTTACAGAGTCATCCTATTGCCCCCAACAATCTGGGCCCTCATTTTACCCACCTCGGAAGGATGGAAGGCATAGTCAACCTTGAGCCTGGCGGGATTCGATCTGCCAAGTTGTAAAGCAGCTGGCTGCAGAAGTAGCTTGCAGTACTGCACTCTAACCACTGCACCTGGAGGCTCCTAAATGGTGGTTATGTGACCTCAGGACACTGCAACCATTTTAAAAACAGGTTGGTTGGCAACTGTCCAGATTTTGATCATGTGACTGTGGGATGCTGCGATGATCATCAGTGCAAGGACCAGTCGTAAGTCATCATTTTCAGTACCTTTGTAACTATGAACAGTCTCTAAACGAATGACTGTAAGTTGAGGACTACCTGTATATTAAAAAAAATTACTACATATAATTGTAGATCAGTCTTTCTGCAGATAAACCAATCTGCCAAATTTCAAGCAAATTATCATGAAAAGTGCATCACTGATCCTCAAAAATTTAACCATACCAATAGTGAAACTCTAAACTGTTGCGTCGTCATTTATAAAACTGCACCATTTTAAGGTTGTGACCGGCTTTTAAAAAGAGAGTTCTGGTTCATAGATAAGCCAAACCCAATTTTAGAAGCTAAAATTCTTGACTTATCCACAAGTATAGACGGTAGGCAAAAAAGAAACTTTTGGAGCTCTGAAGTCCTCAAAAATCTTCATAACCGACGTGACACCATTCCTTTCTTCTGCTTAAAAGCGCCTGGGGGCTATCTATAAAGAATATTTTATTTTGTTTTTATTAATTAAATTTATTTTGCGGCCTGTTTTGCTACGAGGTGACTCTGAGTGGCTTTTAACATACTATTGTAACAATTTCAGAACCAGAATTTTTTCCCAATACAGATAGTCCTTGACATACAACCACAACTGAGTGCAAAATTTATGTTACTTGCCGCCTTTGTAAACTAAATCAACTGCAGTTGTGAAGTTACTAACACGGTTCTTAAGTAAAACTGGATTCCCCCATGGACTTTGCTTGTCAAAAGTTATTCTGACCCAACCAGGTTCCCAAAGAGCAAACACAGACAAAGGCAGAAGCCCCCACCTTTCAAGGTTTAATAACGAATTCTGTTCTGAAGGCTCCTTTCCACTAATTAGCTCCAACAAGAAGGAGCCTTGCCAAGCCTTGTTTGTCAAGGCTACCAAAAACCCAGAGATAAGAACTAATTTACAAGATTCTCCAAACACAGAATTAAAATGTCCACCAGTTGAGTTTTGCCGTCTGCAAAGAACGCTTTTCCAAACCTGGTTTTTATCCTCTTGAGGGAGGGGCCATTACCTTGCAGCCTCACTCCCGAGTCGCCTGTACTGCTGAAATTGTTCTTTCCTCCAAGTAATCCTTCGTGCACGTGCACTTGGCACAGGCTCCTCAGGAACCTCCTCATCGCTGCTGCCAGCCCCCACAATCTCTGAAGGCAGCAGTCCACTCCCTGATGGTCCTGGCCCTTCATCAGAGTCCTCGCTCTCCTCAGCCATCTGCACCTGCTGCTGGCTAACCACAACAAAAGGTTGCAGAAGGGAATAACATAACCCCGGGACACTGCAGCCATCATAAATGTGAGTCAGTTGTCAAGCATCTGAATGTAAATCACATGAGCATAGGAATGCTGGAAATGGTCAGAAGTGTGAAAAACGGTCCTAAGTCACTTTTTTTGGTGCCATTGTAACTTCAAACAGTCACTAAGTGAACTGTTGTAAGTCGAGGACTGCCTGTACTCATGCCCATTGTTATACAGATAGTCCTCAACTTACGTCAGGCTGCTTAGTGACTATTTAAAGTTATGATGGGCCTCCCCTACTTATAGGGCTCACTTGTGGAGTTCCAACAGCCCTCCCCACCATGGTCACATGACTGCATGTGGGTTGCTTGGCAACCAGCCTGCATTTACAGCCATTTGTAGCATTCCATGGTCACATGACTACATTTTACAATGTTTTTGATTAAAAAACAACAACATTTATTTCCGGATTTCTGCCAAAACAGCCCACGGCAAACAACCACCACCACAAAAAGTTCATAAAATCGGATTGGTCACAAGAGTGACCTGCTTTATGACTGAACTAACAACTGTAATGGGTAACTGTGATGACCCGAGGTGTGGCACAAAAGTAACAGTCACAAAAGTATGTAAAGTCCCTTTAATTCCTCCAACCTGGCCCCCAATGTCCAGTTATCATCGGCTGGAGAAAAAACTCTCCCAAGAACAGTTTTTAAAGGGAAGAAATTCAGTCCGAATCCAAAGTAGATATAAATTATAAATAAAAACCAACACAAACCATGCTGCAGCAATTAACGAGACAGGGCAGGATAAGAAATTGCAGAACTCAAAAGATAACAAAACACACACAGTTGGGAGGACACCAGAACCCAGATAAGACTTGACAAACAAAGATAATGCATGCTTTGCTTCCAGCAAGGTGCTGTGTGCAAGCATCCTTTATATCCTGTTTTCCCAGCTGTAGCTAATGAAGGGAATCAGGGCCTTTTTTTCCCCCGTAACCCACGTTGCTCCCTTATTTGTTCTTTCCTGCATACCCTAGGATGAAGAGGGGGTGGGCCTGGGTCTTCCTCTGAATGGGCCTGGGTCTTCCTTCCCCAGTTTTCTCCACAGCCACCGAAGCCACATTTCCAACACCCTGTCAGCTGTTCGACCTCCCCCTCGGAATCAGATTCCAACAGGTGCATGACAGTAACCTTATTGCAGTTGCAAGTTCGAGGACTACTTGTAGGTTATTATAAAGGAGTGCTCAATAGTAAAATTCCACTCAATCATAGAATTAATAACCACAGGAATTGGTGAGCTCTCTTTCTTGGATGTCTTCAAGCACAAATCAGTCCCCCAATGATTGGAAATAATATGGAAGTGATTCTTGTTTAGTGGCTACTGGGACTGTCAACGCAGTCATTAAGCAAAGCAGTCACTAATTGAAACTACAGCTCTGCTTCTGATCTGTCTTCAGCTTTCCTTTGCTTTACAGACTTGCAAAGGTTGTAAGAATGAGGTTTGCTCATAAAGTTATTGATGTAATTGAATGGTTTCTGTACAAGGCAGTCGCTAAATGAGGACTACCTATTTCAGTTCCTGAAGAGAGCAGGGTTGAATTTGTTGGTTTGGCCCCTCTCTTTCAAAACTAAGCTCCTCTGAATGTCAAACAAAAATCGTTTGAGTCTTCATTCCAGCCCAGATTTTTGTTCTCATCTTCATCCAGCTTCCAATCTCCATTCAATAGTAATAAATTTGATAGGTCCATGCATCCCCTTGGTTTTACAGTTTTACTTCTCTTTTCTGTGCTCTGAGAACCCGAGGAGACAATAGGTCTATAATGACAAATGATAGAGATAAAAGAGAGAGAGAGAGAGAGAGAAAACCACAATCCTCAAACTTTTGTGATGAAAACAATTGACTCTGAAATTATGGACTAGGTTTGCCTTGCTCTGATGTGTAAATTGTAGGGAAGCAGATTTACAATCATGTTTATGTCTATCTGGAATTTCCTTAATCGAAATTTAACTACATTAAAAAAGAAAAAACAGTTTCCCATCTGAGATAAGGATGATAATTCTTTCTTTTCTTTCTTTTCTTCTCCTTCTCTTCCTTCTCCTTCTTCCTTACTTCTTTCCTTCCTACCTACTTCTCTTCTCTGTTCCTTTCTCTCCCTCTTCCTCCTCCGTCTCCTCCTCCTCTTTTTCTTCCGCTTCCTTCCTTTCTTCCTTCTCTATCCCTCCCCTCTCCTTCCTCCCTTCCTCCCTCCTCCTCCTCCACCTTCTTCCTTTCAGGTGCCCAACTCCTGGCTGTGATGGGTCTGGTCATATAACAGGAAATTACGCATCACATAGGAGGTAAGTTGAAAATGTGCCTACAAAAAAAGAGATCGATGGCAGAAAGAGAGGAAGTGAATCAGTGTATTTGGGGAATTGATAAGCCCAGGCATCTTTTCAAGGAAGTCAAGAAAGTCAAGATGATGGCTGCAACCACACAATTCATTGCCTGAGTTATAGTCATGGCCACCATCTTGATTTTTTTCCTCCATCCCATCCCACTTGTTTATGCATTCTTTTAAGAATGATTTATTGAGCCATCCATCTCACTAATCTGACTCTGGGCAGCCAACTGAGGTTTAAAAGCACAAGATTAAAGTACATATAGTTTCCCTCTGTTTATGCAGCCCAAGACTGTGTTGGTTTTTTTGAGCAGCTGCTGCACACTGCTGGCTCACATTTAAGTAATTGTCCACTAGAACTCCAAGATCCCTCACGGTTACTACTATTCAGTACTTATACCTGTTCCCCCGCTCATCTGCATAACCATGAACAGTGCTCTCTGATCTTGGTTATTTTCTTGCTCGCACTGATGATGTTACCTAGTTGGGTAATGAAATGCCTGCAAGAAAACCATCAAGCTCAGAGAGCACTAAGGACACCACAGTTCAACCCTGAGCTACAAATATTCCGCTCTTTTGGCACGAACAGTCTAAAAGAGCTGTTAAAGAGAATCAGTCAAATTTAAGTTTAAAAAAAAAATGATGCTAAGGAACTTTCTAATGCAATAAATGTAATAATAATTTCCCCCTCCCCTCTTAAATTTTCCAACTTCCTATCTTGAGCCTTAGAGGACTGGACAGAATGTGATTAAAATACATATTATATATGCATTCCTCGAAAAAAATAATTTATTTCAATTCTGAAATCATTTCTAGTTTCTCTTTCAATTCATTTCAGAATTGAGCTGGAAGGGACCTTGGAGGTCTTCTATTCCAACCTCCTGCTCAAGCAGGATACACTATACCATTTCAGACAAATGTTTATCCAATCTCTTCTTAAACATCTTCAGTGATGAAGCTCCTACAACTTCTGAAGGCAAAGTGTCCCACTGGTTAATTGTCCTCCCTGTTAGGAAGTTTCTCTTTAATTCCAGGTTGCTTCTCTCCTTGATTAGTTTCCCTCTGTTGTTTCTTGTCTTGTCCTCTGGAAAATAAATTGTCCTCTGGAAAATAAATTGACACACACACACACCGTCTTCTTTGTGACTGCCTCTCAAAACACTGCTATCATGTCTTGCCTAGTCCTTCTTTTCTTTAGACTGGGCATACCCAAATCTTGCAACCGTTCTTCATATGTTTTAGTCCCAAGGCCTTTCATCATCTTAGTTGCTCTTCTCTGCTCTCTTTCCAAAGTCTCAACATCTTTTATTTTTTTCTTGGCGCAATAGACAAATTGCAATATATTCGGAAAAGTTAGCAAAAGACGAATCCAACTTTCATCTCTTGAATCTGATTTTCAGAAAAAAGCTAAACTTTCCAGAATCAGATTACTTACCTTCCCTGCAGTGGGCATAAAGATAAAAGGCTCAGATTTTAGCTGACGCAAAATTCCTGTTAATAACACCACCATATTTATGACTCCTATTATCTTTTTCAAACATTAATGAGGGCCTCGGCAGTCTCCCATTTGAACAGCTCCATTAACATCTGCCATCTGCTCGCAAATACCTTCCTGGCCAGACACTATTAATTGCAAAAGCTGCTCCCCTTAAAGCAAATGACTGTCCTTTCCCCCCCCCCCCATTTTCTTTTTAATTTTCACCAACGCTTGCCTCCCTCCTGAGGTGTGGAAATGGAAATTATTAGATCAAAGCACATGTGGGAATATCAAAGGGAAGAATGGTTCCTTTTCAGTGTTAGGATGAAAATGAGATGTTCATTTTCAGGGGGAGATGAAAAATTAATACTTTCCTGGGAGCAAGGAATGGGGGGTGGGGTGTAAGGAAGATTTTCCCAACTTGGGGCCCAGGCAATAAATTATTTAGATGGTAGAAATTCCTCTTTCTTTAGTCACATCCATCTTAACCAGAGTTCGTGAATTATTTATAGGTAGTTTTCAACCTACGAACCACAACTGAGCCCAGAATTTATGTTGCTAAGTGGGAAATTTGTTAGGTGAATTTTGCCCCATTTTGCAACCTTTCTTGCCACAGATGTTAAGTGACTCACTGCAGTCGTTAAGTTAGTAACCTGGTTGTTAAGTGAATCTGGCTTCTGTTCAGAGTTTTGCAGCATTAATTGAGTGCCAGAAAAATAAACACAGATGGCTGATGCTTCATTTAACATCTTTATAAACATAATAAGTAGATTTTACAAACCAGTTGTAGATTTCTCCAACATGGAACAAACTCAGGCAGAAACATGTTGCAAGTAACTTCAGTAGCACAGAGAACAGAGAGAACTTCCAGTTTCACTTTAGTTCAGCAAGCAAGCAGAGGAGAGAAGCAGTTTCATTTTCGACAGACAGACTCAGAGCTTATCATAGTTTCAGAGCTGCAGAGCTTAATAGAGAGCCACGCCTAGGCTATTTCTAGTTTCAGTTTCCAAACAGTCCTCATTGGCTGATTTAGTTGCTATGCCTATTCATTGGCTGACCTTGTTACCAAGCTCTATTCTCGTTCAAGAATATACTCTGCAGCTTTCCCACTGACTTTCCTTGTCAGAAGGTTACAAAAGGGGATCGCATGATCCCAGGATACTGCAACTGTCATAAATGCGAGTCAGTTGATCACATGACCAGGGAGATGCCACTATGGTCATTAGTGTGAAAAATAGTGAAAAAACTTTTTCAGCCGTCACTGTAAGTTCAAACACTCCCTAAATGAGCTGTTGTAAATTAAGGACAATCTGTATTTACTTATAATCCTACCTTTATTGTTTTTTGTTAAAAATAACTCAAGGCAGCAGACATTTAGTACACATTACTCCTCCTGTCTTCCCCACAAAATTCCAGCTGGCTTTCATTACCCAAAGTGGGACTAGTACTCACAGTGTCCTGGTGTTTGTTCCAAAATCAAACAGCTTTCACATCTAATGTAGGACTAGAATTCAACATCTTCTGGTGATTAATCCAAAGTCTCCCCGTCAGCTATCATGCCTAAGGCAGTACTAGAACTCACCATCTCCTGGTAATTGTCCCAAAGTCACACAAGTGGATTTCATGCTAAGGCAGGACTACAAGTTACAATCTCCTGGTAATTGTCCCAGAGTTACCCAGCCAGAATAGTCATAAATGCAAGGACCAGTTTGAAGTCTGTCTCTTTCTTTCTTTCTTTCTTTCTTTCTTTCTTTCTTTCTTTCTTTCTTTCTTTCTTTCTTTTTATTTGTCGAGCATGTATTAGATAACAGATATAAGTATAAACATGATTATTAATACATGAAAGGTACAAATAAAAGGGACATTGGGTCAGGGACAGTAGATAGGTTGGTGCACCCATGCACGCCCCTTAAAGACCTCTTAGGAATGGGTTGAAGTCAACAGTAGACAGTCTAAGGTTAAAGTTTTTGGGGTTTGGGGAAGAGACAGGTAGGGTGTTCCAGGCATTGACCACTCTGTTGCTGAAGTCGTATTTCCTGCAATCGAGTTTGGAGCGGTTTACCTTGAGTTTGTATCTATTGTGTGCCCGTGTATTATTGTGGTTGAAGTTGAAGTAGTCATTGACAGGTAGGGTATTGCAATGGATAATTTTTTGTACTACGCTTAGGTTGGACTGAAGTCAGTGTAGTTCTAAGTTATCTAAGCCTAAAATTTCAAGTCTGGTGGCATAAGGTAATTCTGTTTCAAGTAGAAGAGTGGAGGACTTTTTTTGTGAAATATCTCTCGATTGTATTCATGTCTGATATGCCATGTGGGTTCCAGACAGATGAGCTGTATTCAAGAATTGGTCCAGCAAATGTTTTGTTTAAAGCAGTTGTGACTTCGAACCATTGTCAAATGAATGGTTGTAAGCCAAGGACTACTGTTAAGGCAACTAGCATCAGGGCAGGAAGGAATTTGCCAAATGAATTGTGATATCCTTGTGTGTTTTTTTCCCTTCTGTTTTTTAAAAACTCCTATAGTTTATCAGGTTGCCCTCGTGCCAAGAAAAGTGGAATGAAAATCCCACCCACGAAGGATGATAAGGAGGATCCTGAACTGATGAAGTAAGTGAGGGGGGATGGGGTGGAAATGTTTCAAACGTTCACAAAAGCTGTTTTATTGCATCAACTGCCAAGGTGGGAAAACAGCTCCATCTATTTTACAGGATACTATACATCGTTTTCTTTTATTGAAAACATGCCTGGAGTTAATGTAGCAAACTGTCAGCATTGCATAAAAGTTAAGCCCAGGGTATACAATGATTAAATGAATTCTCAGGAAAATCATGCCTTTTCTGGTTCACATAAAGGCAGAGGCGGGGAGGAACCATGGCCCTTATGGACTTCAACTCCCAGAATTCCTGAGCCAGCCAGTCTGGATTCTGATTGCATGACCACCGGGGTGCTGCAACAGTCATAAGCATGAAAATGGTCATAAGTCATTATCTCCAGTCCTGTTGTAACTTCAAATGGCCACGAAAGACATGGTTGTAAGTTGAGGATTATCTGTATAATGGATTTGCATTTGGAGTTCCCAGATACAAAGCTGTTTCAGACCAATAATGAGAAATTGGTCCATTTATAAGCGTGACCCATTTATAAGCATGACCTCTTCCTGATTCCTCCTCGGACCTTGCTTTTGTTGTGAACCTAGAATTTCCTTCTACATCTTTAAGACCGATGCATTTTAAAAAAGCAGAGCAAGGTTGCAAAAATTATGCACCCTTAAGCTTCCATGGAAAACATGTAAGTGGTCCAAAGGTCTTTTGAAGCCATCCGCTCCATCTCTTTAGAGCCAGAAACCAGGGCATTTGTATCCAATGAGCCATGTTCATAATTAGCAGAGGAAGAATAGAATAGAAATAGAATCCTTTATTGCCCAAGCATGATTGGACACACAAGGAATTTGTCTTGGTGCAAATGCTCTCAGTGTACATAAAAGAAAATATACATTCATCAAGACTCAAGAATCATC
Source organism: Laticauda colubrina (assembly GCA_015471245.1). Lineage (NCBI taxonomy): Eukaryota > Metazoa > Chordata > Lepidosauria > Squamata > Elapidae > Laticauda > Laticauda colubrina. The sequence goes on from BLBF01000069.1 coordinate 6,842,905, forward strand.
AGGTACAACACTTAATGATAGTCGTGGGGTACAAAAGAATAGAATAGAATAGAATAGAACAGAACAGAACAGAACAGAACAGAACAGAACAGAACAGAACAGAACAGAACA
>BLBF01000069.1:6872527-6926391 GCA_015471245.1 Laticauda colubrina
AAGGAAGGAAGGAAGGAAGGAAGGAAGGAAGGAAGGAAGGAAGGAAGAAAGGAAGGAAGGGGAACAAGTTAGGACAAGTTTTTGCAACATATACTGCATCAAGTCAATTCAACTTGAAGTATTGTCTAGCTTCTGCTCTTTCTGTAAGTTCTAATTTCTTTCATTTTTCTTTCAGCTTATCGGGGTGTCCAAGAGCTACTTTTGCTGGAAAGAAAGGGAAAATCTCAGGGGATGATATTCTCAACACTAAATTCAAGACCAGCGATGGTAAAATAAGACGATTTATTATTTGACTAGTTTTGTAATTTGGGGGGTAAAGCAATTTAACATTGGTGTGCTTGGCGCTCTCTGAGTGTCAGGTGGTGCTTCATTCAAAATCCAAGAAAGAAATACTTAGACTCTTTAAGTTAGAGAAAAGTTTTCTTTTATTGAAAGTGAAGTGGTAGCAACCAAAGAATTCTGAATCTGAGAAATTAGGTGCGTAAATCGCATATACAAAGTGATGGAAATGTTCCCACCCCCAGCTCACTTCCCAGACTCATCCCTTCCTCCCCCCTCCCGTTTCTTATGACAGCCGAAAGATGCTCGGCAATAGTAGAAGATCTTGAAGGCTGACATTCGGCCCTCCTAGAAAAAGGAAAACCGTCAGTCCTAGAAGAGAGAGAGGAGAAAAATATAAGACAATAATTAATCATTAGACAATTACAAAGGAATACACTCCTAGGGTTTATCAGGATACTTGGAACGAAATGCTTTGATCAACTTAGGGGCTTTAACATCGGTTTCGTTAACCCATTCGGCTTGTGAAGAAGGGAAATGTTTCCAGGCTACAAGATACTGGAGTCGACCCCTCCATTTGCAAGAGTCCAGAATTTCTTTGACTTCAAAATGTTGTTCACCTTCAAATCAGTATTAGTATGGGAGGGTCAGCCTGGATGGGTCTTAAATCAGAAGTATGATCAGGTTTTAACAAACTAACATGGAAAACCGGTTGAATTCGTTGAAGAGTTTTTGGTAAATTCAGCTGGACTGTTACAGGGTTTATAATCCGTTCAATCGTGAAAGGACCAACATATTTAGGACCAAGTTTCTTTGACTTTTGAGTGGTTTGCAGGTATCTGGTGGGCAGGAAAACTTTGTCACCTACTTTATATAATTTCTGTGGAGATCTTTTCTTGTCTGCAAACTTCTTATGAGCTTGATGGGCCTCATCTAATGCTTTACATGTTACTGGCCAGTTAAGTTGGAGTTGAGTTATCCATTCATCCAACAAATGGATGTTAGGCCTTTCATGAGGTATGGGTACAAAATCTTGTACTGAAGCTACTTTAAATGGAGTAAATCCAGTACTACTATGTACGGAATTGTTATATGCCACTTCAGCAAATGGTAGAAAATTGGGTGTTTTCTCCAGGTGGGCTGGTAGAGTGAGATTCAGAATAATGTCAGGCGGAGCTCCATTCAAATCCAAGAAAGAAATACTTAGACTCTTTAAGTTAGAGAAAAGTTATCTTTTACTGAAAGTGAAGTGGTAGCAACCAAAGAATTCTGAATCTGAGAAATTAGGCGCGTAAATCACATATACAAAGTGATGGAAATGTTCCCACCCCCAATAGTTCAGATGAAACTTCCAATTAGAAGTTGTGAATATGATCATGTGGGCATCTTCAGGTGATGATGAGGCCTCTGTCCGTTGACCTTGGCATACTTTGATAACGGGTTGCAGTTGCGCAGAGAAAAGAAAGCTAAGCGAGAAATAGAAACTTAACTCTGATGTATGCTCCCCCCTCATTTACACAACAGAAAAATGTAACACCTCCAGCTCACTTCCCAGACTTAGCCCCTCCTCCCCCCCCATTTCTTATGACAGCCGAAAGATGCAAGGCAATAGTAGAAGATTTTGAAGGCTGACACTGAGCTTGATTATTTTCTTGCAGACATTTCATTACCCAAGTAGCTAATATCATCAGTCCATGTAACTTTGTTTTATACATTGTATATATCCGCTCAGGGGTGGGATTCAAATTTTTTAACAACCAGTTCTGTGGGCATGGCTTAGTTGCTGGGTGTGGCTTGGTTGTCATGTTATTGGCTGGGCATGGCCAACTCAATATCATTGAGGCACACATCTCCTCGCCTGTCCTCTCATGACTGTGGGGATGCTGCAACAGTTGTAAGTGTGAAAAATGGTCACTTTTTTCACTGTCACTGTAACTTTGAATGGTCCCTCCACACAAGCAAAGTACCAGCAAAGGAGGGGAAAAAAACTCCAGAGAAGTTCCTGAGACAGGAAGATTCTGCTTCTCTTTCCAATCTCTATAATATATCAACAAAATATATGATCTTTCAAAGTAAATTTTGTCCAAGAAATCTATTTTTGATCAGGAATACCAGTAGTTCTCGATTTGCTACCATTTTTGAGCTATTTTTATTGAGTGTAATTTTATAATTATTAATTTTATAATTTATCATTAACGGCTGTACATCATGGCAGTCAATTAAATGGATTGTCCCATAACCACACCGGATTTTACACCTTTTTTGCAATGGTCATTAAATGAACAAGACTGTGGTTAAATGAAGCCATTATATGTAAAGAGTGGGGTTTTGCCAGAAATCAGGACACCAAAAACTGGCAAAAAACCACCCATTAAAAAATCTGGTCACATGACTGCAGGATGCCACACAGAAGTTGTAAATGCAAAATGGTTGCCAAGCACCCAAAATGCAAGGAGGGGGTGGAACCATCAGAATGTTGAAGTCTGGTCACCATTAACGTTTGGGGACTCGATCTTTACTTCAAATGGTTGCTAGGCAACCAGTCATTAAGCAAGGACTACCTGTACCTACAGGTAATTCTCTCCTTACACTATTCGTTTCGTAGTCATTTGAAGTTTTAACAGCGCTGAAAAAAGTGATTTATGATCGGCATTCATACTTACAACATATGGTCATGTGATCAAAACTCGACCACTCGGCAACTGGCATGTATATATGATAGTTGCACTGCTCTTGGTCATGTGATCACCATTTGTGACCTTCCCAGCCAGCTTCAGTTGGCAAACAGAGTCAATGGGGGAAGCCAGATTTGCTTAACGATGGAAGGATTCACTTAATCAATGCAGTGACTCAACTGAGGCAAAAATGATAAAACGAGGCAAAACTCACTTAACAATGGAAATGTGGAGCTCAATTGCGGTCGTAAGTCGAGGACTACTTCTATTAGCCAACCTTAGCAGGTTGGGGCTGATGAGTTTAATTTGTTGCCTTTTACGATTCATCATCATTTCCCAGGAACAAATTGGGTAATGTTATTTCAATACACATTGGGTTGGGTTTGAAAAAAAAAACAAAAACTAGCATGTTATTGTTGATTCAATTTTTCTTCCCTTCTTGGGTCTTCAAGTTCTAGAGAATGATGAAGAAATTAAACAGTTAAACAAAGAAATCAGTGAGCTGAATGAATCCAACACTGAGATGGAGGCAGCAATGGTGAAGCTGCAGTCGCAGGTATGTTTGCGCGTTGTTGTTCTGATGGACCATCAAAACACAGGCCGATGGCAAGAAGAAAAAAGTGGCTGAAAGGGTTTAGAATAGAGCAGTATTTTCCCAACCTTAGCAACTTTACGATGTGTGAACTTTAACTCCCAGAATTCCCCAGCCAGAAATGGCTGGCTGGGGACTTCTGGGAGCTAGTCCACATACCGTAAATTGCTTTATGTCTATGCAAATTTTCCATCAGCCAGTTCATGGTTGTCCCAAAGGTGCTTTTTTCAAAAGGCAACTGGACTTTGTTTTTCCTTGAAGACGTTTTGCTTCTCATCCAAGAAGCTTCTTCAATTCTGACTGAATGTTGGAGAATGGAAGGACTTATATTCCTTGCAGTCCTCTGGTCGTTAGTACTCTCACTGAGAGTTGTTGAGGCCACTTGGAGGTTTATCTGTGTCGTCAGGGTCACCTGAATAGTGCAAACGGATGTGAAAGAAGGGTCAAAGAGGCCATCTACATTAAGATTGAACAGCTCTCTCTCTCAACAGAGGGGGAGGGATATGACCCCACCAATCTTTTGTCTACAACCTGTTCCCTTCAACAGTTCCAAGAAAATTCCATGCCCATTTGCACTATTCAGGTGACCCTGAGGGCACAGATAAACCTCCAAGTGACCTCAACCACTCTTAGAGAGAGTACTAATGACCAGATGACTGCAAATAATAAAATCCTCCCATCCTCCTCCATACAGTCAGAACTAAAGAAGCTTCTTGGATGACAAGCGAAATGTCTTCAGGGAAAAACAAAGTCCAATTGCATTTATAAAAACAAAAACAAAAACAATTTGGGGTACTGAGAATCTCCATAGACCAGAGGTCTCCAAACTTGGCAACTTTAAGACCTGTGGACTTCAACTCCCAGATTTGCTGGCTGAGGAATTCTGGGAGTTGAAGTCCACAAGTCTTAAAGTTGCCAAGTTTGGGGACCCCTGCCATAGACATTTGTCTTTGAGGTAAATTGATCCTTCAGCGAGCTTTCAAAAGCTCCAGTAACTGGCCGTGTTGCCTGTAACTCTTCTCCTTTTCATATCCGGCAGATCTCCAGCATGGAGAAGAACCTCAAGAACATCGAAGAGGAGAACAAGATGATAGAGGAGCAGAATGAAGCCCTCTTCCTTGAGCTATCAGGGCTGAGCCAGACCCTTATACAAAGTCTTGCCAATATCCGCCTTCCACATATGGTAAGGAGATGGCCTTGGAAGCTCAGCATTTGCTGAACCATCATATCCCGGTTTCTGTAAGCCATTATTATACGAGGGTGGTTGGTGGTTTTTTTTGGCCTTTCCTTCAATAGAAGAGAAGATGCTTCTGAATCATTGGCTCATTCCTTTTTTTTTACCTCGTAGAATGGTCGGTGTGGAAAAAGAACACCATTTTGGCAGTGGTTTGCTCTCCATGCTTGTTTCAGTTTAGTTTCTGAACGTTTTATTTCCAGGCAAGGTAACATCATTCGGATGTTCTTGTCCTATTCCTCTTTAGTTTATACATGTCTTGTGTGCCAGTGGGATCAGTTGACCATGGGATTGGTTGTTTGTTTGGAGGTATATTTAAATTCTGAGCAGCTGTTTGGTTCTCTTGTTGGGCGGTCATTCAAAGGAGAGGAAAGGAGAGGAGAGGAGAGGAGAGGAGAGGAGAGGAGAGGAAAGGAAAGGAAAGGAAAGGGTCTAGCCTGGGTGTAAAACTGATTAAAATTGTTTATAAAACCATCCAGTTGTGACATAAATTAGACCAGACAGTTTCAGGTTAGTTCAATATGGCTGGTAGCCCAGCTTGTAGCTGGATTTAATTGGAAAGCAGCTTATTTGCAATGCTATGCAGGAGGTTAGGGAAGAGGGAAGTCAGCTACGCTTGAGGCTCTAACTTTCCCATCAAGAAAATGAGTGATAGGAAATCTAGCCCAATGCTTCTTTAATGGGGCCTCTCCTATAGTCTCGATATATCAGTGTTTCTCAACCTTGGCAACTGTAAGACCTGTGGACTTCAACTCCCAGAATTCCCCAGCTAACATGATCTTCTTTGTGTGTTTTTGAATTGTCACTCATTAGATCTCAGACCCCAACTTAAAAGAAAATGATAAAAGCTTTATCAAGAGTATACACTGAGCAAAGCTAGGAAAGGAATCAAATTTAATAGATGTTGCAGCACCTATTGTAATTCAGTACAATGTTCATTTTTCTATCTCAATTTCTGTCATCTGAACAATCCTGGCCATAAAGAGAATATATTATATTTAACTTTAAAGGGACAAACCAGTATCCAGCTGCCAAATTACTGCTGAGGATTTTTTTTCCTAAGCTTCATTGAACTAGAACAACAGAAAATGACTATTAACTGTCTACTCTATTTTCCAGAAATTAATTTTATCCTGTGAGCTTGATTGTTTTCTTGTAGACGTTTCATTACCCAACTAGGTAACATCATCAATGCTAGAACGGAGGGGTGTTTGTGGAGAGGAGGAGGAAGAGGACTATGAAGTCTATGGTCCTCTCTGAGCTTGGTTGTTTTCTTGCAGACGTTTCATTACCCAACTAGGCAACACCTAGTTAGCACTGATGATATTATTTAGTTTGGGGAATGAAATGTTTGCAAGAAAACAACCAGATTCAGAGAGCACCAAGGACTAAGCTCCAAGGACTCCTCATTGCAATTCTGAGCTACAAATATTCTCTTTTACTGCTAAATCTACTCTAGAAGATGGGTAGTCCTCAATGTACAACCATCAGGGCTAGAAAAGAGTTGGTTTGCTTTCTGTTTGTATACCAGTGGCTTGCTCTCTCAGGGTTGGTGGGAATATTCTTGGTAGTCCCTTCATTTGGAGCATTGCTTTCTTCTCAGTGCTATTATTTACTCAGGTATTGTTATTGTTTTAAGCAGTAGACAATATTCCAAACAAGAAACTGCCAATTCAGACAAACAACAGCATAATCAAAAGAACACTTCCACAAAGACTGACCAGGCAGGCCACCGATATATATACAGAGAGCAAATCCCTTCCAACACTGATGATTTTACCTCGTTGGGTAATAAAACATCTATATGCAAATAATCAAACTCAGAGAGCACCAAGGATCCTACACTTTTCCTCTTCCTCCTCTTCTTCCTCCTCCTCCCATTCTGCTTCTCTTTTTCCTTCTCCTTATCTCTGCAAACCCCACCTCCTTCCAGCACTGATAATTTTACCTAGTTGGGTAATAAAACTGCATGCAAATAATCAAATTCAGAGAGCACTAAGGATCCTACAGTCCTCCTCCTCCTCCTTCTCATCCTCCTCTTTCTCCTTATCTCTGCAAACTCTACTCCTTCCCAGCACTGATGATGTTACCTAGTTTGTTAATGAAACATCTATGTGCAAATAACCAAGCTTCATTATACAAAAAATAATAATACATTGACTTAGATGGCTAGGAGTAGAAAGCTCAGTGAAATGTTCTACTCTTGAATTTTTTTTAGAAGCTTCAAAGGGGATTGTTGAACAATTTGGTACGTCCCACCAAGCAATCACTGTTTAGTTCTCTTGATCATGTTTTTTTCCTCACCAGGAACCCTCCAACATGTGCAATCTAATGCATGATTTTAATTTTCTGGGATTCTCTGAGTGTTGTTTTTATATCAGAGTTCCTTATACTATAATGAATGCCCTGTTTGTCTTATATCCTTTGTTCCTTCGGGCATTTTTATGCTAGCTCATAAATCTTCTGCAGAGATGCCCTCTTTTTCCAGCACTGTATGCACAATTATTCCTGACAAAATGCCGGCCCTTCCTCTCAGGCAGCATATGGGATCTGTGTCCCTGCACTCTGGACTGTGATTAACAGTTAGAGAACCTCATTAGCCATTATTTAAGGTGTGCTTAACAAGGATAGCAGACCTCCTGCTGCTTGTATCTATTTCATATACGTTCAGTGTGTTATTCATTTCTCCCAGGTTCAAAGTGTGCAACTGGGTTGGGACCGAGATCTGGGCAGCTCTGGTGTTCTGGGTGAACATTTCTTCTTCTGCTTTGCTCTCAACAGCTCTTAAATTCTCCTAGGCAGAACTGTAAGCTGTAAGAACTCCATTCAGGAAGAGGATTGTAACCATTTGTAATCAGAGTCTATAACAATTCTCAATCATCCAGGTCATGGTTGTGTAATGACCCAGGGTGGAATACAAAATAAACACAGTCACAAAAAAACAGGTGAAGCCCCTTGTATTCCTTCACTTTGCTTCCAAGCTCCAAATATCCTTGACTGGAGACAAAAAACTCCCACACAAGCAGCTACAAGAAGGAGGAAATGCCTGTTTAAATTATAAAGAGTAAAAAACAACACAAACCAGGCAAGATAAGGGGTGGAAGACGTACACAGATAACATATGGGGAAGGATGCCAAACTTAGAATACACACTGGGAAGGATGCCAAACTTAGAGAGCAACAATAAACTAGAGAAATTTCCACGCTTTGTTTCCAGCATTCGCCCATACGCATGTCCAACCTCTTATTCAGTTGTCATAGCTGCAGCCCATGAAGAGAATCAAGGCCCCCTCCTCCAAAGTAGACCACGTCTCTCCCTTATCCTCTCCTCCCTGAGTGCCCTAGGATGGAGTGGGGATGGGCCTGTGTCTTCCTCTGACTGCTCAGCCGGCCTCTGCCCTTCCCCAGCTTCCTTCACACCTTCCGGAGCCACACGTCCACTCCCTGTCGGCTGTTTCTCCTCTGACTCAGAGTCAGTTTCCACCAGGGGCATGACAGGTTGTCCCAAAGGTGCTTTTTTCAAGAGGCAACTGGACTTCCTTGTTTTTTCTTTTGAAGATGTTTTGCTTCTCAACCAAGAAGCTTCTTCAGCTCTGACTGAATGGAGAGGAATGGGAGGATTTATACTCCTTGAAGACAGCTGGTCATTTGCATGCTTTTGGAGGGTCTTTCAAGCACTTGGAGGTTTATCTATATTCTCAGGGTTACCTAAGTGGTGCAAATGGTTCTGCAATTATTTTTATTTTGTAAATTCTGCAAAATAGTCTGCAATTTTTTCCTCTGGAAATCCATTCTTACTCCCACACCATTCCAAGGGGGGTTCATCCCAAATTGTGTAGCTAAAAGTCTGTAGAATTTCTCAATCATCCAGGTCCTGGTTGTCCCAAAGGTGCTTTTTCAGGAGGCAACTGGACTTTCTTGTTTTTTCTTCTTTGAAGAGGTTTCCCTTCCCATCCAAGAAGCTTCTCCAGCTCTGACTGGATGAGGGGGAATGGAAGGAATTATATTCCTTCTCATTTAGATGAGAAACGAAACATCTTCAAACAAAAAACCAGAAAGTCCAGTTGCCTCCTAAAAAAACACCTTTGGGACACCCATTTATCAGGGTTTTGAGTTGGGATTCTGTAATGTAGCAGTTAATACACACAAAAAGTCCCTGATTTGAAACCAGGCCAAAATAGCCAAAGGTTAACACAAAACATAGAATAGCAGCATTGGAAGGGACCTCGGAAGATTTCTAGTCCAACCTCCAGTCCCCTAATCATCTTTGCAGATTGGGGGATTGGAGGCTAAAACTTATAAAGGAACCATTGCTGGAATTGGGCAAATCTAGTTTGATGAAAAGAAGGACCAGGGGTGACATGATAGTAGTGTGCAATCTTGCTTGAACCTGATTGGTCACATGGGGAGTGGGGGCTCAGCAATGGGAGGCAATTAAACTAGGGAAAAGTTGGCCTTAAGGATTTTGGTGTGCAATGCTCTGTCTGGCTATGCATTACTGCAATACCCTTGAGTTCTAAAACAATTGTACCTGTCTCAACAAAAGGAGCCAAGGATCATTTCTGTTTAGAGGTTTAAGTGATGGCAAGTCTGACAAGATCATGAAGAGATTGGGTGGCCATTCATCTGGAACAGCAATAGCACTAGTACAGGGGTATCAAACCATAAGACCTGCAGGCCAGATGTGGCCCACGATGTGGTCCAATCCAGACTGTGGGGCCGTCCTGTAAAATGTAAGGGGATTGGCCCACATTGCTTCGGCCTGGTCTACCCAGTGTGAAGAAGAAACATCATGTGATGACCCAGGGTGGGATACAAAAGCAACAAAGTCACAAAAATAGGTGAAGTCCCTTTAATTCCTTCAACTTGGCTTCAAGGGTCCAATTATCATTGACTGAAGAAAAAACTTCCCCACAAACAGTTGCGAAAAAGGAAGAAGTTCCGTTCAAACTCAAAATACATATAAATTATAAATAGAAAAAAAACAACACAAACCACACTGAAGCAATTAATGAGACAAGGCAGGATAAGGGCTTGAAGATGTTCCCAGATATCAAAATACACACATTGAGAAGGACACCAGAACTCAGATAAGAACTGAAAGACTAGAATTATTTTGCACTTTGCTTCCAGCACTGGGCCATGTGCAGTTTGTCCTTTTAAAGAGTCCTTACAGCTCCAGCCCATGAAGGGGATCAAGGCCCTTTCCTCCCTCATAGACCACACCATTCACGTTTCTCCCATATCCGCTCCTCCCTGCGTGCCCTAGGATGAAGAGGGGATGGGCCTGGGTCTTCCTCTGAATGCCCAGCTGGCCTGTGCCCTTCCCCAGTTTCCTCTACAACCTCTGGAGCTACATTCTCACACCCTGTCGACTGTTACTCCTCTCCCTCGGAGTCAATTCTAATAAGGTCATGACACATCAAGCCAGCTTTTTGGGGAGTGGCATCAAGTTGGCCATACCCAACCAGTCAGCCACACCCATTGAGTAGCATTAAGCTGACCATGCCCAACCAATTTCCCCCCTCCACCAGTTCAACCACGGCCCTGATGCAGCCCTCAGTGAAAAAACAGTCCTCTCTAAGTGGTTTACAGAGCCAGCCTCTTTCCCCCAACAATCTGGGTCCTCATTTTACCCACCTCAGAAGGATGGAGGGCTGAAGTCAACCTTGAGCTGGTCAGGACCAAACTCCTGGCAGTGAGCAGAGCTAGCCAGCAATACTGCATTCTAACCACTGCACCACCATGCCTCCTGGTAGTATGGAGTGGTATGGGGTCTCCTGCTTGAGCAGGCAGTCCCTTCCAACCCTGTTATTCTCTTACTCTTTCTGATTTTAGATGCCTTTATGAGTCTTTTATGTTTATGACTTCCCTGTTTCCCAGTTAGAATGTATGGTGATGGTAATGATGATCCTTTCTGTTTGTCTGTTTTGGAATCCAGGAGCCAATCAGTGAGCAGAACTTTGATGCCTACGTGAACACTCTTACCGACATGTATACCAATCAAGAATGCTACCAGAATCCTGAAAACAAGGATCTGCTGGAAAGCATCAAACAGGCCATTAAAGGAATTCAGGTCGAATAAGTAGGACAAGGAAAAGAAAGAAAGAGAGTGAGAGAGAGAAAGAGAGAGAGAGAGAGAGAGAGAAAGAAAGAAAGAAAGAAAGAAAGAAAGAAAGAAAGAAAGAAAGAAGACGTTCGGATATCTGGAAGACTTTTGAAGACCTTCACTCAGGTTTATTTGTTGAATGAATGAATCAAAGGACCAAAATTTAACCAAGAGGCCATTCACAAAGGAAGAAATGAACTCAATTTTTTTCCGTTTTGTTTTGTTTTGTTGACTTGACTCCATCACTTCAGCAAACAGCAGGGAATCTGTTTTATTTTTAGCGGTAGATTCAAAGCTGGGCTTGGAAGTCAGTAGAGATGTTGGATCTTCCTACACTTCATCACGGAGTTATTCCAAGATTTAGATCATTCAAGGAACAGGGATTTTTCTCTACATTCATCACAGGAGGTTCCACAATCATGTGTTGCTTTTGGTCACTTCTCAAGATCAATTCTGTATCATCTGTTGTTCAGGAGAATCTGGAACTGCAGTCCCTCTGTTGAAATCTGGGCCTGGTTTGTCCCAAAGGTGCTTTTTTTCCAAGAGGCAACTGGACTTTGTTTTTCTTTGAAGACGTTTCGCTTCTCATCCAAGGAGCTTCTTTAGCTCTGAGCAAGTCCAGGTGCTCTTGAAAAATGCACTTTTGAGAACCAACCATGACCTGGATGACTGAGAATTTCCATAGACACTGGGCCAGGATTCTGACTTTACTAAGAGTCCAAAGCCGCTGGACATGAGAACTCACAAAAGTATTAAAGAGTCACATTATTTTTTCCAAAAATAAAGCAGCTCCGGATCTCCAGTGGAAAATGCAACAGGAAATGAAAACAAAACAAAACAAAGCAAAGGTTCTCAGGGAAGCTTTTTGGAGTTTGCAACTACAGTATTCCTTTGTCTGTCTTTTTTTTTTTTTTTTTTAAGAAAAAGAGATTAACGGACAGACCAATCTAGGGGACATTTTATAGGGGAGAATTCTTAAGTGTGTTATCATGGTCCAATGGTCCATCAGTTTTGGAAAGTCATTTTTTGCTGACTGTTCTGGTTTTTGTACATCGTTATGGTCATCATCCTTCAGTAGCACTGCAGACATCAATGCCAGAGACATATTTCAGGTGTAACTAGGAACAAATGGGCTAACCTACTAGTTACTCTTCCCTCTGGACTTTGGCTGAAACATTTCATGGCAATGCTTTTTGGTTCTCAGCTTTGTTTTCTACATTTCCCTCCACCCCCTGTGTTTCACAAAAACAAAGGGATTGTCCTTCAAGAAGTGCTGGGTAAAGCTCTTCCAAAGAACCGATTTAATTTGGTTTTGGGGTTCACCCTCCAGTATACGTAAGTCCACTGTGCACTTAAAAGAATTCCAAGGAAGTGAATGTCTCTTGCAAAGCAAATTGATTCAGCACCCCCTAAAGCAAGGATATGGTTAGATGTTTCAGAGGGAGATAAGAGTGCTGGGGGAGAGATGCAAATAGGACAGAAACAATGGTTTGTTCCACCCCTTATCAAGAGAATGAATCCTTAGTTTGAACCCAGCCATGCTAGCGAGAAAAATCTGGATGGGGCACTGAAGCAAACAAAATGTCAAAAAGTTATAATATTTATGTAGTTACTTACCAAGCATGTCTAAATTATATTAAGTAACCAAAATATCTTTACAATCCCAAGGCATGCCACAACTTTTGAGCATCCCTAATGTTTGCAAATTGAAAGTTGAAAAATTTGACATGCCTTAACAAATACTGTAGTCCTCGACCTGTGACCACAAATGAGCTCAAAATTTCTTTGGCTAAGCAAGGCAGTTGTTAAGGGAGTTTTGTCCTTTTTAAGGAGGTTTTTTTTTTGCCAGTTAAAGTGCTGCAGTTGTTTAAGTGAATCTGGCTTCCCCAATGGATGCTGCTTGTCAGACACCGGTGGGGAAGATTACAAATGATGATCACATGACACCAGGACAATGCAATCATCATAAATCCACACTGGTTGTCCAGTTCCTGAATTTTGATCATGAGTCGATACTGGGCACAAGTTTTAAAACCAGTCATAAGAAGTGGTGGTATTCTATCAGTTCAGCCCCGGTATTCTACTGGTTAGACTTGGTTCAGTCTGATTCGGCCCAACCAGTAGCTCCAACAATCATCTGTCAGTCAACCGGTTTGCTCCGATGATCAGCTGCTGGGCCCTCCCACCCACCCCGGCCCTGTATTTCATGTCAGCGTTCCAGAAAATCTCACCTCCAATTATAAAGTCTGAGACAGGCACCTTCAATGAAAGTTTCCTTTTATTAGAGTAGTTACACTGGCACATCTGGAAAAACCCAAATCTGAGAGTTCCAGGTTTTCCCTGAGTAATTCCAAAGTCAAAAACCAAGCCCTGCACCCAATCAGTCCATCACATAGTCCAAACACCAACCGTCCCAACTTGAGACAGCTCTTCCATCACTCCTCCTCCAGGTGCAGGAATAACATGACCTTGACCAAAGACCGTCTTCCCAACACTCTAAAAATCCCCCCCCCCCACTCCTACTTTCCCAGGCACAGGAATGTGGCAGCATGGAAGCTTCTGGTACTAACATGGCTTCCAAAGCTGACATTTCCTGCTTTGCAACGTCAGCTGCTTCATGCAGCACAGTTGATTGCCGCGCGTCAGCTGTTTTACACACAGGGCTTGCAGCAGAAGGTAAGTTGTAAACGCTGCGTGTGTGCGCAAAGCACGCACTCACACTGAATCGGTAGGAAAAAGTTTTGAAACCCATCATTGGTCACAAGTCTTTTTTTTTTTCCAGTGCCATTGTAACTTTGAATGGTCACTAAATGAATGGTTGTAAGTCGAGGACTACATGTAATTGGCTAGAGGGAAATCACTACCATTTTGAGATACCTAAAGCATGAACTAAGAGTTGTGGAGCAAGCCAGAAGAAGGCAGGGGAATCTTCTCTAGAACTCGCAGTTCTCTCCTGAGATAGATGCTTCTTGCACTTGATGAATTATGGGTCTCAGCAAATCCAAAATGAAGACAATTCTGGCTTTTGAGTTAGATACAATTCGAAGAATAAGGCAGGGGTGGACTTCAAAAATTTTAGCAAAAGGTTCTCTGCCCTGTTGCTGGATGGGTGCGGCCATGGTGGGTGTGGCCCAGTTGATCTCCTGCACCACTGTGGGAAGGAAGGCATTTTTGCCCTCCCAGGGCTCCATAGGCTTTCCTTGTGCCTCTGGGAGGGTGAAAACAGCCTCCCCAGGCTCCGGAGGCGCTCTAGAAGCTGGAAATGGGCCCATTTCCAGTCTCCTTAAACTTCCGGGAGGTCCATTTTTTGCCCTCCCTCAGCCTCCGCACACACCCTGCACTTACCTGCATCCAAAATGGGCCATGTGGGGACTCCTGGGAGGGGAGGGGTGGGATGGGTGGGGCCAAACAGGAGTGGGATTGGGGGGGTTGTCCAAACTGTGCATAATCTTAGCTCGGGGTTCTCCCAAACCCTTGTGAACCCCCAGCAACCCACCCCTGGAATAAGGTACTAGCTACTTCGTAAGATTCTTTTCACTATGCTTAAACCTCCCTTTTTCCTGGCAATCGTGTGGTTTTCAAAGCGAATTCTCCCCTCACTTCCAAGCTTCTAAGTTGCAGTCCTCAATTCACTTCCAGGTAGGTGCTGTTTTTTGCCCCATTTTACCACCTTTCTTGTCACCGGTTGTTATGCGAATCATGGCAGTCGTTCAGTTAGTGACACGATTGTAAACAGTGCATCTGGCTTCCCCATGGACTTTGCTTGTGAGAAGGTCACAAAAAAGAGATCACGTGACCCCAGGATACTGCAACCGTCATAAATAGGAGCCGCTGTCAGGGCTCCGGCAGTTACCCCTATTTAAATCATGAGTCTCAAGCCGAACTTCCAAAACTTAAAGAAGATTTATTAGGATTTATTTCTATGGTCTTTTTAGAGTTGCCAGCCAGTTGCCAGGAGTCTGAATTTTGATCATGTGACCATGGGGATGTTGCAACAGACATAATTGTGGAAAAAAGGGCAAAAGTCACTTTCCTTAATCACTAAACAAATATTTGTAAGTCAAGGACTACCTGTAATTCTACCCTTCTCCTCCAATATGAAAGCTTCTAAGTCACTAGTTCTCAATTCACACAGGGCCTTTAACATTTTTGAAATTAGGGAAGTCCACTCCAAAATCAGAGTCATGTACAGGATTGTGCCGTCATTCTGGTCTCAGGTTGTTGGTGTGCAGATGTGATTGTTTTTCTTGCAAATATGGCCCTACACACCACATCAGAAGGCTGCTCCAGACCTTTCATTACCCAACTAGGTAACATCATCAGGGCTAGAAGGGAGGGCAGAGAGGAGGGAGGAGAAAGAAGAGAAGGGCTGTGGGGTCCTTGGTAGTATCTGAATTTGGTTGTTTTCTTGCAGACATTTCATGACTCAACTGGGTAATATCATCCATGCTAGATGGGAATGGAGTTTGCAGAGGAGGAGGAGGGAGACTGTGAGGTCTTTGGTGCTCTCTGAGCTTGGTAGTTTTTTTGCAGACATTTAATTACTAAACGAGATAACATCATCAGTGCTAGAAGGGAATGAAACTTGCAAAGGAGGAGAAAGGAGACTGTGAGGTCTATGGTGCTCTTTGAGCTTGGTAGTTTTCTTGCAGACATTTAATTACCAAACTAGGCAACATCATCAGAACATGAAGTGCATGTGCAAAATAGTTTCCTTTCCCGTTCCTCTGAGGGTCCGATCTTCGCTCTCACAGAGGCCCAGTGGAGGAAGTGCATTCATAATGCATAAATCACAATTTAGATTGCCAGGTGGGGTCTGTATTCACGTTGCAAATCTGACTGAACCGGGAGTCCCTTCAAGCTTCAGTGTGAGAGAATGCCTTAAAAGCCGTAGTCCTCAACTCACTTGGGCTATATAAGCTAAAATATTTCGATGCCATTACGAAGATGGAGACAGAAAGCGAACACACACAAATGCACAGATGGGCGACTTGACCAAAGGCCCAACAGTTGTAGCAGACTCCTGAAGTTGCCCATCTGAGGTAAACTGGCTGGTGGTGCCAAATAGGATAATTAACATTTAGCCTTGGCTTACAACCTGTAGCAAGAGCGAAAAGCAAATAAAATAAGGGAAATGTGATGGAGATGAAGTATTAATATGGTATTTAGTGTGTAAATAAAGTCTAATGGGATGATAACTGGCAGATCATTTAGTACTTAAAAATAGAGAAATTGCACTTCGAAGGGTTTTTTTTTGAGGGAAAAAATAATTAGTTCAATAATACTGTAAATTATTTAAGAGTGCACTCATTGCCCATACTCAAAGCGGTGAAAGTCCTGAGGTTCATTCATTGTGTTTGGTTCATACATACAAGCCACGTACATGTAGTCCTCGACTTATGACTGCAATTGAGAGCAGAATTTCTTTTATTAAGCCAGCCAGTTTTGTTAAGTGAGTCTTGCCCAATTTTAAGACCTTTCTTTTTGCCACGATTGTGAAGCAAATCACTGCCATAAATCATGCGGTCATTAAGCGAATCTGGCTTCTCCCATTGACTTTGCTTGCCTGAAGCCAGCTGGGAAGGTTGTAAATCCAGATTTCATGACCCGTGGACACTTTACATATTAGTTGCCAAGCACCCAAATTTTGATCATGTGATCATGAAAACGCTGTGTTGGTTGTAAGTATGAGGACCGGTTGTAAGTCACTTGCCGGTGCCATTTTAACATTGAATAGTCACTAAACGAATGGTTGTAAGTCGAGATTTGTAAGTTGAGAATTACCTGTTAAGTCATCCTGGACTTAAAACAGCTCATTTAGTGGCCAAAGTTACAACAGAACTGAAAAAAGTGACTTATCCCCATTTTTCACACATATGCCCATCCTCACTGCAATGCTTGACAACTGGTTCATATTTATGATGGTTCACTTAGTAACAGGATTACTTATTTAACTACTACAGCGATCCACTTAACAAATGTGGCAAGAAAAGTTGGAAAACAGGGCTGAAATTCACTTCACACATTTTCCTCCCTTAGCAACATAAATGTTGTGCTCAAATGTGATTGTAAGATAAGGACTACCTGCAGTTTTCCTACCCATGTGCTATGGGGGCTAGGTGGATTCAGGAGGGATGGTCAAGAATCTGTGATGTGGATTCCATTCTCCATGCCCTTTTACTCTACTATTCAAATGGTGTGTGTAGATTTTGTTAAAGTACTAATCAAATATTAAATCTGATTCCATTGCAAATGGTGCTTTTAAGGCAGACGGCTCATCTAAGTATTTAATTCATCAATAACTGCGTCTGCAAAAAAAAAGTAGGAAACTTGTTTCATTCTGCAGAAAAGGTTTGGGGAGAAAACCCAGTATCTTTTTTGTTTATTTTACCCTGTAGTCCTAATTTGGGAGGAGATAATGTAATTTATATTTGCAACATCTTATGTTGAAGGGTTTTTTTCTGCTATTTATTGAAATGTTTATTTATTAAATTTATACTTCTTTTAAAGCTGGACATCACATCAAGAGGAAAGGGGAAAAAAGGCAGATAATAATTCCTGGAAGAAAATACAACTTTTTGATCAATAAAACAATATTCCCTCTAAGTAAAAAAAAAAAAAGTCTAACTTTTGCGTGTAATTTTGATGCAACCAAGTTATTTTTTATATATTTTTGTTATTTATTCTTTTATCAATGGGGAATTTTTTTAAAGATATTTTATAACTGAAGTGCTTTTTTAAGAAAAAAAGATTTTTTGTTTTGATTTTTTTTTTTGCGTGGGGACAAAATGCAGAGAGAGAGAGAGAGAGAGAGAAAGAAAAAAATTAACTCCTTTTTGTTGTTTGTTTTGTGTTTTTTTTTTTAATTTTATTTTGTCTCAGCGTTCCTATTGTTTCAGGCACTGAAAAGGATAAAAAAAAATTAAAACCCTGTCATTTCTTATTTATTTAATATTTAAATTAAACAGAAAATTGATCTGTGCTCTTGTATATTTATTTTGTCATGTTTGTGTGTTGGTTATGTGATGGCTGAGTACTTGTTTATGTGAAGGAATACTCTTCCTATTTAAATAATAAAGAATCACATTGGAAATGAACCAGAGACTGTATGTTCTTCTGTGGATTTTATTTTATTTTTTTAAAAAAGAAACATAGGATGCATTGTACGAAACAATCCCCATTTATTTTTGAGAGTTAAGTGTGAATGTCATAGCTTGTGAATGTCATAGGCCTCAATTTATCATCAGTTATTTAGCAACAGTTCAAAATTATGAACTACCTGGAAAAGATGGAGTTATGAACCAGTATCGAAGTTCTGATGATCATGCCATGGTCATGTGACCATATTCCAGATATGTGTCAACATGGCTGCCATTTGCAGCATCCTGTGGTCATGTGACCACATTTTATTTAACAACAGTTTGGCCCAAGAACTGAAAGTTTTTTCCAGTTTTCAGCAAAACGCTGCCAAAACAAACAATGAGTTCGCTTAGCAAACACAGCATTTGTTTAATGACCACAGTGCTCCTTTAACAACCAAGGTGCTTGTTTAACAACTAACATATTTATTTCTCAAGCATGCTGCTCTGCAACTAGCACTGCAAAAAAAGGCCATAAAATCGTGTCAGTCACATGACTGACCCCATTTAGGATTGTTACAACATACAACTGTGATGGGCAAGTTCCATTATGGTTTTATATCAAGAACCTGTACATGAAACATGGAGGTAGTAATCAGAGATGTCTCTTGAGGGATCAAAACAGTCAAAATGGCAGCCATTCCGCCATTTTGAGTTTTTGGATTCTCCCCTATGGCCACCCATTTCCAGGTTTTTGAGAAAATAAACACGTTGCAAATATCCAGAAATTCATGACCATCAACTTCGGATTCCTCCTTGGAGAAAAAGAAATCAAAAAATCAAGAGTGGGGTGAGGGCAGGGCTGGGATTCAAAAATCTCAGAAACCGGTTTGCTGTCTGGTTGCTGGGTAGGCATGGCCAGGGTGGCCATAGCCTACAGGAACTTCCTGTTTTTGCTTCCAGTGGGCCTCCAGATCCCAGGGGGGTTCGAGGCCATTTTTGCCCTTCCAAGGGTCTTGTGAGGTGGAAGCAGAGAAAAAACCACCAAAAGATTCGTTGATCCAAGGAAAACAAGGTTTTATTCACGTGTCTGCAGAGACGGGTTCCCTCAGGCACTGAAGGAACCCAGAGCAAAATTCAGGCAGCATTTTTATACCCTAACTGTCCGCCCCCTCGTACGAGGGCTTGGCTCACATTCTTTCTGTTTTCAAATTGACACATATATTTCGAAGGTTTATGCTGGCTCCCTATCTAGCAAAAGCAGTTACACGGTTTCTGACACCTCAGCACTTTATTACAATTCCTCATTGTTCTAGCCTCATCTTGTGTTTTTTTCTCTTGTGCACAAACTGGAACACTTTCTTATTTAGCAGAGCTACTGAGTTTGAGACACACTTCCTTATTTAATTCAATGGGCCATCCAACATGACTTCGGTTCTGCTCACAATCCCCCCTTTTTCTTTTTCCACTCTTGTCTCAAGCTCAAGTAGCAGATCCTCTGTTTCTTTCAGAGTGATTTCTCTCTGATACATCATTAGAGGTTCTGCTTCCTGCTTCTTCTCAAATCTTGAACCCAAGGATTTCCCTATCTTTTCACACGTTGTTATTGCACCAGGGAGACACTGAACACAACAACACAACAATACACAGCATATAATAATCAATATAATTCCCATTATGGTAGATCTAAACCAAGTGGAACTGGGAAGCCAAGACCATATTGCTCCCCACAGGTCTGGCAATGAGGACTCACCTCTTTGTGATAATGGATTCGAGTGAATACGTTCTTCCATTACTTTTACTGTCTTTGCAATATTGGGTTGGAAATCATGAATGTATACACAGCAATGTGAATGAATCAGAGCACACACACACCCTTTTGTAGCTAATACAGTGTCTAAAGCATACCTATTTTGTAGGTAAAGCTCAGTGTTGATCATTTTAATATTCTTTATTGTATCACTGAACATTGTTACCGAGAAGTTATTTAGAATATGTATATCTCGGTAGTTCATGGCTACTCCCAATGGTGTTATTATACCACGGGAAATTTGGGTCCAGAGTCTCTGGATAAAGCCAGATTCTGAGTCTCTTTTATTACGTATCCGGCCTTGGGGAAGGCCATCAAGTTTATATATCACCGGTATCACATACCCGAGTGTACATGTGCCACTCCAGTAAGGTGGCATCTCCGTGTATGCATATTTGCCAACAATATCCACCTAAAGTTTTCCATAGCATAGGTCTGTTGTGATGTTTGGGTCCAATTGATCATTTCCTCAAAATGCATACACATCTGATACTGATCTTGATTAAAATAATCTAATTTATGATAACTCTTGGTATAGCTATGGTTACTACAGGATGATGGCATATCAAAAGTCTTATTACATTTTTCCCAATCTCTGAAATGGAGCCCTCTAGTTTCATTTCTCCTAAAACACACATACACTGTTTCCCTTAAATGAACAAAAATCCTTCCTGTTATATTTCGTTCTACACCATATTTTTCTATCCCATGCCCCTGTGGTCTTAGTTTGTTCTGATCAAGTGGAATTGCCTGTAGGATTAATCCTTCACCTGTTCTTCCTGGCATGTGCATGCATAACCAGCAATTGCTGATGTTCAAGGAATGTGAGACCTTCTTGAGATCCTTTATGAACACATTGTCGTCCCACAAGTCTGTTCCCAAGTCACCCGCAGGTCCAACATATTGTGAACTTCTTTGATGTATTAATGTAAATATAGTTGCAACAAATAGTCCTCTCCAGAGTTCAGCCGACATCTCCATGGTGGTTTCTGCTGGCTATTTCTTCAAGGTTACCTTTAGCAGCTGACCGTCCACTGGGATTGCCTTCCAAGGTTTCTCAGGTTCCGGAGCTTTCTTGACTCTGCTGTAATGCGTCCAGCCTCCTTCCCGAGTACAGACTGCAGATTCAGTCATCAGTAGCACCTGGTATGGACCTTCCCAGCTAGGTTGCAGTTTTTCACTTTTCCAAGTCTTTATCAGGACCCAGTCTCCAGCCTCATGTGGGGTTTGGCTACCAGCCAAAGGTGGTCGTTGCACCAACAGTCCCTGTTTGTGAAGAGAAAGCAAAGACCGAGACAGTGCCAGCAAATATTTCCAAAGGAACAAGTCCCTGAACTCTGGTATGGGATTGCCTAGTTTGGCCATATAGGGTCTCCCCATCAGCATTTCAAAAGGAGAAACCCCTGTGTCTTTCCTTGGACAAGTTCTGATCCTGAGCAGAGCTAAGGGAAGATTCTTTGTCCATGGCAAGCCATTTTCAAATTGTAGTTTGGTCAAGTGTTTCTTCAATTCCCCGTTCGCTTTTTCAATTTTTTCAATTTCAACTGCTGTTTCCTTCCACTCTCAGGATCATTCCATTCAAAGGCAAACAAGTCTCTACTCCCCTCCTCTAAGGGGCACGCCCAAAAGGCATCCTTCAGATCTATCACAGTAAATCATTTGTCTTTGGGAGGGATCCGCCCCAAGATGGTATAGGGATCAGGAACCACTGGGAATCTAGGAACCACTATCTCATTGATCCTCCTCAAATCATTAACCAATCTATACTTCCCATCCTTTTTTATTCCTGCTAAAACCGGTGAATTGAACGGTGACATGGTAGGTTCCAACAGTCCCTGTTTCAATAATCTGTCAATCACTGGTTTCAACCCTTCCTACCTCTCTTACTCAGAGAATATTGTGGAGTCCACAGTTTAATTATTCCTGGTTGTATCTTGATCTGAATCGTACTAACCCCTTCACCTCCTGCCCACACATCTGATGATATCTTCTCCTCATCTTCCGTTGTTAGCATGCACATGCGAACTTCCTTCCTTGTATCCCACAATTCTATTCCAAAAACATCCAACAAGTCTCTTCCTAGCAAGTTCACCCCTGAATCCAGAATATACAATATTTCGGTTTCAGTAACCACATCATTCAATTCCAATCTGACCTCTTCTAAAATCTTGACCTCTTGGGATTTCCCACTCACCCCAACCACCTTTAAAGTCTGCTTTGACCTGCATGCTCCCTCTACCGGATCACATACAGATGTCCGGCTTGCGCCGGTGTCGATCAGGAACAGCCATTCCTGATGGTCAGGACCCACTAACACATTTACCAATGGCTCCCCGTGGGTCCCTCTTGGGGAGCCGGAACCTCCCTAATCGTATAGGGCATAGCTTCATTCCTCCGGGGTTTTGGGACATTTGCGCGCAAAATGTCACTCTTTCCCACATCTGAAGCAAGTTCTACTCTGGGACGGCCGTTGGAATCGACCGCCTCGATTGCCCCCTGGACCTCCTCGCCTAACCGGGGGTCTCCACTCCCTGCTGGGAGATCTTTCATCTCTCCACCTTGGCCTCGGATCTGACATCTGGGTCTCCCTGTTTTTCCTAACTTCATTCTTGGCTGCCATTTGCACAGCAGCTACCATCATCTGAGACTTCTGTTTGGTTTTAACTGAGTCTCGGTTCACAAAAACTTGTTGGGCTGCTCTCATCAAATCTGTCATGCCCAAATCAGTCCATCCCTCTGTCTTCTGGATCTTTTTCTGGATATCTGGCCATGCTTTGGTGACAAATTGCATCTTCAGGAGAGTCTCGAAGGCAGGGGTTTCTGGCTCCACTCCGGAGGACTTGGTTAACCCTTCACGGAGCCGAGCACAGAAATCCCCCGGGGACTCATCCTTTCCTTGTGTTATTTCAAATGCTTTGGTCAAGTTTTTCCCTTGAGGGATGGCCAATTTAATTCCTTCAACAATCATGCGTTTCATATCTCTCATGTGCTCCCTATGAGCATCATCATTGATGTTCCAATTTGGATCGGCTATGGGGAACTTTGTGTCTGCAGCCACTGCTCCCTGTTGCCCTGCAGGTCTCCTATCCCAGGCAGCCATTGCTGCCCTCCTAATGAGGTTCCTCTCTTCGGGGGTGAAAAGGTGTCCAAGAATATACATCAGTTCTTGGTATGTTTATTCATTGAGCCCCAGAAACAATTCCAACTGTTCCGCCACTTCATGAGCATTCTCATGGAGTTTCGGAAGGGTCTTTTTCAGATCCCGTACCTCAGCAGATTTTATGGGAACAGCCACGAAAATGGTGACTGGATTCCCCTGCGCATTCATGCCATTTGGGACTTCTCTGACTGGGAAAGCCGACACGGTTTTGGCCGACCTTCCTCCTAGAGGCAAATTCTCTAGGTCCTTGTTTAATTGAGCCATTCCCTTCTGAGTCCTGGATATGCAGGTGGAGGTGGAGCCTGGGCAACTGGAGCCGGCAGGGGCGGTGGTGCCAGGACTGCTGGAGCCAATGCCGGTGGACTCCCCATCCAGTCCTCAGTTTCGCTTTCCTCCACCTTGCTGACAAACTGTCCTACTTCTGTTTCTGGGGGAACTGGACCTTCAAAGTGAATATGATACCATACCTCCACATAGGGTATTTGCTCCTTCATCCGGTGTTTCACTATATACTCTTTCAACTGAGTTATCCAGTACGTGCTGGTATTCCCTTCGGGATCCCAGTGGTAAGAAAACTCAGGGTCTGCTAGGGGATACTTTGGCCACCTATATTGGCATAGGTAGATCATTTTCTTTTTCTCTAGACTCCGAGTGTAAGTCCTCAGATGGGGCAACGACCATTGTTGTAGTAGTTGACCCAATGGGGAGTCAGTCGGAATCAGCCTTCTCGGGGTCTTTTCTATCTCAATACCCGTTCCCTCTTGGAACGTCTCACACTTGCTTTGTCCCTTTCCCATTCTCCACGCTGCCCGCCAACAATCTCCCAGAGATTTCCAACTCAGGGATTTACACTGTCCTCCAGCAGTCGCTGGATTCCCAGAGTTTAAGGACAGTATATCTCTTCTTCTATCCCGAAAGGCAACAAACTCACCTGATACGCCCCTGGTCTCCCGGAGACGAAAGGAGTGTGGGCGTCCCCACTTCAGGTGATCAACGACACTCCCAGAGTGTCAGGCCGGCTTCTCTCTCGTTTCCAAGGATCGTCTGCTGAGTGCAGTTACCCCGGGATCCAACCGAGACAAGGGAGGGCCCCCTCTACAATGGGAGGCGGTGGCGCCACAGTTACTCAGTCCCCTTTCTCCAGTCAAAATTCCATCGGGGCCCCACGTTGGGTGCCAAATTGTGAGGTGGAAGCAGATAAAAAACCACCAAAAGATTCGTTGATCCAAGGAAAACAAGGTTTTATTCACATGCCTTCTTCAAGCCTCTGGGAGGGCAAAAACGTCTTCCCCAGACTCCGGAGGATCTCTGGAAGCCAGAAACAGGCCCATTTCTGGACGGCCCGTTTTTCTCACACCCAGAACCTCCATGCAGATCCTACATTTAGCCTCCATTGAAAATGAGCTGCATGGAGACTTCTGGGAGGAGAGGGGTGGGAAGGGTTGGGCAGGACCAGTTGGTTGGTTGAAATACCAGTTTGGCGAACCACATGTAACTTTAACATCCAGTTCACCTGAACCGGTCCAAACTGTAGAATCCCACTCCCCTGGATGAGGACAAAATCTTCTGAGATTCTAAAAAGACATTTTTTCCACCAGGATTTATTTGATTTATTTTGTCAAGTGATTATAAGATAACAGGTATAAATATAAACATAGTTATGAATACATGAAATAGATACATATAAGAAAAAGAAACAATAGGACAGGGATGGCAGGCAAGTTGGTGCGCTTATGCACTATATTTCATATATTGTATATTTCATCGTTGATGATAATGTGTTGACTCATTGATCTTTGGTTACACTAAATCAGAGTTGCATAAACTACAGGCAGTCCTTGACTTATTGAGATTAAAATTTCCATTGCCAAGCAAGACAGTTGTTAAGTGATGAGTGAATTTTGCCCCATTTTACAACCTTTCTTCCCACCATTGCTAAGTAAATCACTGCAGTTGTTAAGTGAGCCTGGCTTCTCCATTGATTTTGCTTGTCAGGAGTTTGCAAGAGTGGTCATGTGAACACTGAAATCATCATAAATGCATGCCAGTTGCCAGGCACACAAAAATTTTTCACATGACCCTGAGGATGCTGCAATGGGTGTAAGTATGATGAGTTGCTCGTAAGTGTCACATCCCTTTTTTCAGTGCTGTTGTAACTGTACTATGACTAAAGAAATGGTTGTAACTTAAGGCTCACCTACATTGCAAAAATTCATGGATGTAATATATCACCATGTTAATATACTCAACCTGCTCAATTAAAAACCTAGTACAGTAGCTTCCTACACAGTATAAAAAATCTTGTTAACATTGGTTACATCTTAAATCCTAATAAACTCTGCAAACTCAGCAGGTTGGATGAGTTTGCACTAAGCCTACTTCACAAATCCTGAAAGTAGGCTTATAAGGCAGATAAAAGCTGTTGTATGAAGGTTCCCTTGCGTATATTGTCAGATGGATTTCTTGATGGATTAGATGGGATATAGAATTCCACTTTCTTTATTCCTTGTAGTTCTTGTCCTTTGATTTTCAAAGTTTGAGTTTAAGAAATGGGTCTCCTGTTTCAGCAGTGGGTTAGACTAGAAGACCTCCAAGGCCCCTTCCAACTCTGCTATTCTGTTATGGAGAAAAGTATAATTCCAGTGTTATACTTTGTTATTTATTTATAATTATTTATATCTTGCCTTTATTATTTTTTAAAAATACAAACGCAAATACCTTAAGGAAGTGAACATACCCAACATAACTTCCTCCTCCTATTTCATCCAGGACAAACAACCCTGTGAGGTGGGATTGGGCTGAGAGAGAGTGTCTGGTCCAAGTTGAACTCCCATCTCCTGGTGACTGGCCCAAAGTCACTGTATTGGCTTTCATGCTGAAGGCAGGACTATTACTCACTGTCTCCTGGTGATTGGTCTAAAGTCATCCAGTGGGTGTTCATAGCTTAAATAGAATTTTGAACTTGCAGTCTCTCACTTGGTAGCCTAATGTCTGAACCACTAAACCAAACTGGTCTTTGAACTTTGAACATTGGCTATGTGTCCATACATTATATTTAACCAGATCAATTAAAGATCTAGAGATTACTGAAACACACAAAATAGTATGCTTATTAAAGGTAGGTTTGGGTAGCAGGCAGGTAGGCAGCGCTCCATTAGGAATTTGTTTGCATTTGATGTCCAACACAAAAATGAGTGGTTTGGTAAAGTTCTGGTTTTATTTATTTACTTATGCACTTATATGGCTGTCCAACTTAAATGATAAGGACTGATCAATAAGAGATTCAACCTGGAAATCAGAAGAAATTTTCTGACAGTGAAAACAATCCACCGATGGAACAGAAGTTGTCTTTGGAAGTTGTGGGAGCTTCATCTCTGGAGGCTTTCAAGAAATGGTGTAGGTCTCCTACTTTGGCGGGCGTTGGACTAGATGACCTACAAGATCCCTTCCAACTCTGTTAATCTGTCTAATCTAAATTCTTCTAATCCTCTTTGAACATGCCTTTGGCTGGCTAATTAACCAAAACCAACCAGTTACTTCCACTACAAATCCTGCCCCTCAGAAGATCCTTCCTTCAGGCTCAGTTCACAAGATCAGTTATACATCAGTTCACAAGAACAGCCAGGTAAGTCATTCTCTGATTACTAAGAGGACAAAATGACCCACACTGGATTTCTGGTTGTTTGCATTACAAATCCTAGATTCACTACACAAGCTTGCTTATGATAAGGGCAATCTAGGAGAACATTCAGGCACAGGAATGTAGATAGACCTTGACTTACAACCACAATTAAGCTCAAAATTTCAGTTCAAGGCAAGATAGTTGTTAAATGAGTTTGTCATTTAACATTTGACAAAACATTTGTTAAGTGAAACACTGCAGTTCTTAATATAGTTACACAGCTGTCACGTGAATCCAGCTTCCCCATTGATTTTGCTTGCCAGAGGGGTGCAAAAAGGGATTACATGACCCCAGGACACAGCAAAGGTCATAAGTATGACCAACTGACAAGCACTCGAATTTTGATCACGTGACCATGGGGATGCTGCAATGGTCGTAAAGTGTGAAAACTGGTCTCACGTCCCTTTTTTCAGCACTGTTGTTGTAACTTTGAATGGTCACTAAGCAAATGGTTGTAAATCGAGGACTATCTGTACTTCTTCAAATGTTGTTTCTGATTTCCGGTAGCTTTGGTGTTCACGTCAAGGTAGCCTTACTACTCTGAGCTGTCTTCAGCAGCAGCCTTCACAAGCATTCTAAATAACTTTCTTTTTTATTCATCGCAGTCAGCCAGATGTTCAGACTCGGTTTTGCATTTTTGTCTACCTATCGAGTCCTTACCAAGGACCTGGGATAGGCAGATCTGGATGGTGTTACAGATACTGTTGTTGTTGTTTTGCAATCTACTCAGTCTTTTAGCCTCATAAGTGATAGAATGTCAGGTAGAATAGAATAACAGAGTTGGAAGGGACCTTGGGGGTCTTCTAGTCTAACCCCCTGCTTAGGCAGGAAATCCTACACCACTTCAGACAATTAGTTATTCAATCTCTTCTTAAAAACCTCCAGTGTTGGAACATTCACAACTCCAGGAGGCAAATTGTTCCACTGATTAGTTGTTCTGTGAGGAAATTCCTCCTTAGTTCTAGGTTAATTCTCTCCTTGATTAATTTACAGCAGTTGCTTCTTGTCCTGCCTTCAGGTCAGTGGTGGGATTCAAAAATTTTTACTACTGTTTCTGTGGGCATGGCTTTGTGGCATGGCAGGGGAAGGATACTGCAGT
The DNA here is from genome assembly GCA_015471245.1 of Laticauda colubrina. Lineage (NCBI taxonomy): Eukaryota > Metazoa > Chordata > Lepidosauria > Squamata > Elapidae > Laticauda > Laticauda colubrina. Next base: position 6,900,247 of record BLBF01000069.1, read on the forward strand.
TTTTACGGTACCCAGCAGGGTCCCTATGAATTTTAAATATCTTTATCCTTTCCACGAGCTCCACCTTGTGTTTGCTTAAAGAGCAATAGCTCTTTATTTTAGAAAATGTATATTGCCGTCTACTCGTGTGACTTAGAATAACTTTACTGTCACTTTGAATGTTCACTAATTCACATACATTAAAATGAAATTTCATTGCATGCAGCTCTCAAAAGTGTGTGACTTAATACAGGGAGTCCTCAATGTACGACCCCGAGCCCAAGATGTCTGTTGTTAAGTGAGAATATTTGCTGAGTGAGTTTTGCCTCGTTTTATGATCCTTCTTGCCATGCTAGTTCAGTGAATCACTGCAGTTGTTTAATTAGGAACATGGTTGTTAAGTGAATCTGGCTTCCCCATTGAGTTTGCTTATCAGAAGGTCACAAAATGTGATCACAGGACCCCAGGACACTGCCACTGTCATACGTATGAGTCAGTTGCCAAGCATCTGAATTTTGATCATGTGTCCCTGAAGAGGCTGCAATGGTTGTGTGAAAAAGTCATGTCACTTTTTCAGTGCTGTTGTAACTTTGAACGGTCACTAAACAAACTATTGTGAATTGAGGTTTACCTGCAGCTGCCTTGGTTAACAACAGAACATCTGCTCCCGTCTGTGGTCGTAAGTCGAGGACTACCTGTAGTGAACTCAGGAATAAAAGCCCAAAGCCCTCATGCTTCAAATACACGCTATGCTGCCAAGTTATCATAAACATCCTTCCAGCCTCTTCAAATCCTCAATAATCCATTGTTTTTGAAACAAACACCAAGAAGTGGGAACTTTATAATTGATCTTTGTTTGTCAGAACAACTGCCAAGGCAATGACGTTTGTGGAGCTGTTCATTCATCTCTAATCTTTAGAAAAGAGGTGTGAAGTATTGCAGATCTCCAGGGACTGAACAATGAAAGCGAGCAGAGGAGAGATAGAATAATACAATGTTTAGAATAGAATAACAGAGTTGGAAGGGGTCTTGGAGGTCTTCTAGTCCAACCCCCTGCTTAGGCAGGAAACTATTATTTCAGACACAGGGTTATCCAATCTCTTCTTCAAAACTTCCAGTGTTGGAGCATCCACAACCTCCGGAGGCAAGTTGTTCCACTGAATAATTGTCCTCACTGTCAAGAAATTTCTCCTTAATTTCAGGTTGCTTCTCTCCTTGATCAGTTTCCATCCCTTGTTCCTTGTCTGGCCTTCAGGTGCTTTGGAAATGGCTTGAAACCCCCCCTCCCCCGTGGCAGCCCCTCAAGTATTGGAAGACTGAGAGTAATTTTTACTTATTAATCAATCTTAGCCACAGTCTTCTTCCCACTTGGCATCCAGACGCTTCCCCCACCTTCTCTGCTAAAAACGTGGTCGCACAGACACCCCCGCGGAAGACCACGGTGGACCCTTCTCTTCGCTCCCCTTTCCTTTCGGCCCGCATGGTACGTTCCCTCACTGCCCCCCTCTCTCTCTCCCCCTTCCTCCCTCCCTCCTGTCTCGTCCAGCGTGTGACGTCAGAAGCGCTCTGGCGGTGGCGCCTGCGTAGTAGCGCTTGCCCTGAGGGGGCTGTTGGCCAGCTGGGCTTCTGTTTACAGCCGTGGGACGCTGCGTGTGGCTGGGCGGGGGGAGAGTTGGTGGCTCGGAGGGCCGGCGGAGGTGGCTGTGGCGCTGGAGGAACAGGTAGAACTACGCCGGTTGTTGTTCCTCGGGGATCCCTCCGTCCTCAAGTGATGGCAGGCCGGGGGGGGGGGGAGAGAGCCCCCCTCGCTCCTGGCAGCCAGGCTCCTCCCCTTTCTGCCCCCCTAGCAACAGCCTCCCCCGCCCCTTTCCCCTCCCCACCTCCTGCCCCAGCTTCTGCGAGGTGAGCCCTCTCTTCCCTTTTCTTCCGGGAGGGGAGGGGGAAGAACCGCTCTGGCGCTTGATTGGACCACAGGACCCATCATCCGTGGCCAGGGTCGGTGGGCATGCAAGGAAGGGAGATGCACTCCAGAGGGGTGCTGGGCCTAAGGCCAGGAAGCAGAAGAGCCTCTCGTCTGCTGGGGAATCCCATGTTGTCCTGCATGCCACACTGGCATGGGAGGGTGGGATTCCCTGCCAAGGATTCCCATGGAGCCCAGCTTGCTGTTCTAGCTGTGCATCATGGGAGGGAGGGATTCCCTACTAGGGATTCCCACAGAGCCTAAACTTGCCACAATGACTGTGGGGGAGTAGCCCCCACATTTGAAAATCTCCCCTCACCCTGGTGAACCCTTCAAAGGGCACTTGCCTTACAGCCCTTTTGGTATAAATTTTGAACACTGGTTGGGTTGTTTTTCTGTGTGACATCTTCATCAAAGCAAGCTTCTTTTATTGGGCTAATAAATGGCTGGCAGTGAATGGGACTTTGGCATTTGTTTGCCAAAATAAATATCAAAAAATATCAAAATGATGATAAACAGATGTTTATCAACCTGAGAGCCTCTCCAGATGTGTGGAATTTGGCAACCAGCCTTTGCTGAGGAGTCTGGGAGCTGTTCCCACATAGTTGGAGACTGGGGAAGTCTGGCTAACACCCATTTCGGTAGTATAGAGCAACATCAAGCACACATACCAAAACTATTGTCCCATTTATCTTTCTTGAAGTAGCAATAGCACTTAGACTTACATACCGCTTTATAGTGCTTTACAGCCCTCTCTAAGCGGTTTACAGAGTCAGCATATCACTCCCAACAATCTGAGTCCTCATTTTACCCACCTCGGAAGAATGGAAGGCCGAATCAACCTTGAGCCTGGTGGGATTTGAATTGCCAAAATGTAGGCAGCTGGCTGCAGTAGTAGTTTGCAGTACTACACTCTAACCACCGCACCACAGAGGCTCCTCGTAAGTAGGCCTTGGCCTTAGTTTTTTGGCGATGTGTTGCTTGCCTTATGGAGAAAGGATTGGCTTTCTGTCCCTGTATTCATAATACCAACCCACCCCCAACTCACATACTGGAGATAGGTAAATATTTATCTTGGTTTTTAATCCTTAAAAGTCCTTGTGGCTGTTTGTCCCGATGGAAGCTGCTGTTGTATATATAGTCTTGCAACTTTTGCAGATTTTGTCTTGTGGTGCTGTTTCTCTGCCATTTTTTTAAAAAGGGGGGGATTTGAAGATTATATGTTTTCTCACAATGCCTGATAAGGTGCATTCCTGTACATTGTAAATCCTTAACTTACAATCACAACTGAGCCCAAAATTTATCTGGCTCAGCGAGACAGTTGTTAACTGAATTTTGCCTCGTTTTCCGACCTTTCTTAAGGTTTCCACTGATGTGAATGACTGCAGTTGTTAAGATAGTAACACTTTTGTTAAGTGAATCTGGTTTCCCCATCGACATTGCTTGTCAGAAGGTCACAAAAAGTCATCACACGATCCCAAGTCTGACCATGCGGGTGTTTGCAGTGGTTGTTAAGTGTAAAAAATGGTCATAAGTTTTTTTTTTCAGTAGTGTCGTAACTTTGGTCACTGAATGAACTGTTGTCAAGTTAAGAAAACCTGTATCCCCACAGACCTGTTCAGAATGGCTATGTGGTATCTTTTGAGTGTTTGTGCCAGGAATTTCCTTTTGAAAGGATTTCTTTGATTTCTCTGCTGCTGTTCGCCTTGAAAACTGAGCATTTCCTTTCAGGCGAAAATCACTTCCGTTGTTTCAGGTTGCGTCCTGCGAATATACATGAAGTTCTGCCCACAAACTTCATTGCTGTAAATAGAAGGAACATCTGGGCTGCCAATCCAAGGAATAAAGTTTTGACACTCTTGTCGGTCTGTATGGAACAAATGCCAGGGTTGTGATGGTCATATATCAGGAAAAGAAACACAACACATACTTTTTAAAAAAGGTTCTCTTTTTTTTTTTTTTTTTTTGCATTTGGAAACCAGGCTGTCTGCTGCAGGTCTGGGCTGCAACATGAGTGTGTTGTCAGAAGAAAGCTATTCATTATCCCTTGACACCCTCCTTCCCCTGGGATACACAGTCCTTCAGCGATAGGGCAACGTAGGCAGGAGTCCTTGTTTTCACTAAGTGTGCCCTGGGTTGGCAGCAAACCCATTATCTCTTGTTGTGGCTGAACAAAGCATGTAGAAGCATGCTAATAGCCCCTGAAACAAGAGAACCAGCCAGGTCAGAGAGCACGTGTCCTTTTGCATGGAGGATCTTTGTGACTTTGAATATGTTGTTCAGGGAAGAACAGACAGTAAATTAAAAATGAAGGCACTTGACTATTCCAAATATATGTGCTGACGGTAAGCATTAAGCCATAGGAAGCCCCAGCAGTTGAATGCTAGAAAGAGGTGCATTTCTACTTAAATCCCATTTCAGATTCTTGGTTTTCGTCCATTTTTTGTAGGATCCATCAGAGGCTGAGTAGAAATACTGGGAACATCTGTTCCTCGAGCTATAAATATTCTCCTTTATCGATATCCATTCTTTGTTTGATTTTTGAAAGCAATCCTTTTTATTTTCACTTCTAGAAACCATCATTTGACAACAAAGCAGTGGGGGGAGGTTTGGACTGGATGACCCACAAAGTCCCTTCCAATGATGTTATTGTGTTATTCAAAAAAAGAGAGGAGAGACAGATGGAAGGGAGGGGAAAGGTGACCTTTTCAATTCAGGTTCTTTTCAATTTGTGGTCAGAATCAAGTCTTGGTGGGGAAAGGTAGACTTGAAGGTATATTACAATAGATAATAGTTCATGAGGGAAGGAAAGAGCAATTATCAGTTTGGTCTAGTGCAGGGGTCTTCAAACGTGACAGCTTTAAGACTTGTGGACTTCAACTCCCAGAATTCCTCCAGTCATGTTAGCTCAAGAATTCTGGGAGTTGAAGTCCACAAGTCTTAAAGCTTTCAAGTCTGAAGACTCTTGGTCTAGTGGTTAGGTCACCAAGCTTGAGAATGAGTTTTAGTCCCGCCTTAGGCATAAAATCAGCTGGGTGACTTTGAGCTAATCACCAGGAGATGGTGAGTTCTAGTCCCGCCTTAGCCATGAAAGCCAACTGGGTGACCTTGAGCCAATTACTCTTTCTTATCCCAAGCCACCTCACAGAGTTGGTGTTCTGGAGAAAATAGAAGAAGGAAGGAGTCTTGGATGTATTCAATGCCTTGAGTTGTTTATAGAAATAAAGATGGAATAATAAACAAATCACCCTTTTTGCCTATCTGGCCAGTGTTCCAGGGCATCCAACTGGCATTGGTGACAAAAACAATATTTAAGCCAGACAGACTGCTGAATTGATCCATCAAGGGAGCCTTGTAGCCGGCACCCTTCCAGCCCTATTCAGTTGGATGATAAAATCAAATCAAATCAAGGACCAGATTTTATTTAATTTATTTATTGGAATTTGTCAAACAAAAACAAGAATAAAAGAATAAAAATGCAATGATAGGGATGATAGGCACATTAGTGCACTTATGCCCCCTCTACTGACCATTTAAGTATGAAATAAACACTACGGAAGTCAATTTGTGACTGAAACTGAAAATTTGTAGCTGAGACAACTGATTCAGATTTTGACAACTCTATTACAGAAACTATATTTTTTACTGTCAAGTTTAGAACAATTTACATTGAGTTTAAAGCGGTTTATTCATGTGTGTGTTAATGCAATTAAAGCAGAAAAAGTCATTTACAGGTAAAACATTACTACGTATAATTTTCTATGCAATATCTATGTCTGATCGCAAGCGACCCAGTTCTAAATGACCCAAACCGAGAATTTCGAGCCTAGTAGCATAAGGAATTCTATTGTTTACAGAAGAGTGCAAGATTTTTCTTGTGAAAAGCTTGAGAAGCACAGCATTTCTGGCCTGGGCAGACCCATCCCTAAAGACAGTCTGAGATACTTTTCAGGGCCTGAATGTTGAATTTAGCTATTATCAGAAGCGTGTAGGTGATCTACTTATATGATTATCTCTGGGGCAGGTAGAGCTCCTGGGGCAGGTTCTGTCAGAGCCACAAATCCTTCACGGCCTCCACATTTCAAGCCATGATTATCCCTTGTCTGAGCTCTGCATCTGCTCATGCTCAGACGGGGAGAACAGGTCCCAAAAATGCAGGTTTATCTCATAGCTTAGAAACGAGGTCCCTTCCAACTCTGTTACACTCTTCTGTTACAAACCAAGCCTACTGCCTGCCTTTTAAGTCTGCCACCAGTACCGGTGGTCTTCCACTTACAACCAGTTGTTTAGCAACTACAGATAGTCCTCGACTTACAACAGTCCATTTAGTGGCCGTTCGAAGTTTCAACGGCACTGAAACAAGGGACTTATGGCTGTTTTTCACACTTACGACTGTCAGCGCACACACACGGACACACACACGGACACACAACGTGGTCTCATGCTTTATATTCAGATGCTTGAAAACTGACTCACATTTATGATGGGTTGCAGTGTCCAGGGGTCACATGATCCTCTTTGGTGACCTTCTGACAAGCAAAGTCGGTGGGGAAGCCAGATTCACTTAACAACCATGTCACTTAATTTAAGAACTACAGTGATTCACTTGATACACATGGCGAGAAAAGTCGTAAAATGGGCAAAACTCACTCTAACAAATTTTTCATTTAACAGCATAAATTTTAGGCTCAATTGGGGTTGTAAGTTGAGGACTGCCTATATTCAAAGTTATGACAAGCTTGCCCCATCCCCCCCCCCAATTCAAAGATCCAACAGTCACCTCTCTACCAAATGGCACATGCTTGGCAACATGGCTGCCTTTAGGGCCATGTACAGTGTCCTACGGTCATGTGACCATGTTTTATGATGGTTTTGCTGAAAACTGGCACTTACAGAGTGAACCTTTGTTCACTTAACAGCCAAGGCTTAATTTAATGGCTGTGGATTTGCTTCATGACTGGGGTGGGCTATGGATTTGCTTAACTACCTCTTTAAAAAGGTCATAAAATCAGGCCAGCCATGTGATATGCGGTCAGGTTTTTTGACCATCATGACTTATAACCGTGATGGGCAAGACTCCACTACGGTCGTAGGTCAAGGACCACCTATAGTTCAGATTCAACTCCATCTGTAGAAATTCTCTTGGTGACTTTGGACCAATCCTATACTTTCAGTTTATCCTACCTCTTAGGGTTGCTGTTATGATAAGAAACAGTTAACTCTGATCTCCTGCAGAAAGGTTGGTGTATAAATCTAAACAAATGGGTATCTTGGTGCATGGTTGTTTTGTAGTTGTTTTGCAGATTATCCAAAATCCACCTAAATACAATACCATTAGTTTAGTTTATTGTCATTGTACATTGTACAACGAAATTAAATACCATCTTCAGTGTACTATATAGTAGAATTCAACAGAGCCCTGGGATAGAAGCTGTTTTTCAGCCTATTTGTCCTTGTTTTTATTATTCTGTGCCGTCTGCCAGATGGTAATAGTTCAAAAAAGGGGTGCCCAGGATGAGATGGATCTTTGAGAATGTTTTGAATTTTCTTAAGGCAATGGGAGCTATGAAGCTCTTCCAAAGAGGGGAGAGGACAACCAAAGATCCTCTGGGCAATGACATTAACCCTCTGGAGTGCTTTCCTATCTGCCCCTGTGCAATTGGCAAACCATACGGACGTGCAGTAAGTTAAGATACTCTCTTTGGTACAGCGGTAGAAGGTCACCAGCAGTTTTTCATTCAGTTGTTGTTTTCTGAGAAGTCTCAGGTCGTATAATCTCTGCTAGGCCCTTTTGACCAGGGCTGCAATGTGAGCGTTCCAGGTCAGGTCCTTTTTTTATGGTAATACCCAGAAACTTAAAACTGGCCACTTTCTCCACTCGGTCTCTATTGATAAGCAAGGGCTGGATGTCTGATCTGTTCCTTCTAACACTTATTATTTGTAAGTATTCAGTAAGAACTCTGCTGAAGTGGTAATTTCCCATTTAGATTTTGCAGTGTGTTTTATTTTATTGATAACAGTTTTGCTATATACAAATGGATTATCAGTTTTTGTAAACAAGTGCCAAAGTAAAACATGTTAAACAGGGAACTAAAGACCAAGTTGCCTGCTTCTACAAGTCTTATTGGAAGAGCAAAATACTGTAATTAAAATTCCCCTGCTCTTTTTCCTAAATATATTATTAACCATCTATCTAAATGTCACTTGGTTATTAACAAAGTGCTCGCTCAGTAGAACTGGCATGAAAAAAAGTATGTAAGGTTTTTGTGATACTTACAATGACCCCAGTTAAGATAATTATTTAAGAATGTTTTGTTTAAGAGGATTTCTGGTTGAAATATTGAATTTGAGGTTGCCTTTGTTTTAAGGCCAGGATCTAAGCAACAATGAACACATACCAGGTTTTGTATAGTAGATGTGATGACCCAGGGTGTGGCACAAAGACAACACAGTCAAATAAGCAAAAGAGTCCCTTTATTATCTCCAACTTTGCCTCCAATAGGTTACCTTCGGCTGGAGAAGAACTCTCCCAGGAGAACAGTCTTTAGGTGGAGGAAATTCAGTCTGAAAACAAAGTACATACAAACTGTAACTAAAAATCCAAATAAACCACGCTGCATTAATTAATTTGATAGGACAGGAGAAAGAATTGCAGACTTGAAAGGCCAGCAAAACACACACAGTTGAGAAGACGCCAGGAACACAGATAAGCCTTGACAATACTAGATAATTCACGATTTGCTCCCAACAGTTTGCTGTGCACAACTTCCCTTTTTAAACACTGTGTTCCCAGCTACAGCTAATGAAAGGAATCAGGGCCCTTTTTTCCCCTGTAAGCCACACAACTCATGTTGCTCCCTTCTCTGTTCCTCCCTGCGTGCCCTCGGATGGAGAGGGGTGGACCTGGATCTTCCTCCAAATTCCCTTTCCCTTGCTCTACCTCTCCTCTGCTCTGTCCAACCGGACTTCGCCCTTCCCCAGTTTCTTCCACAGCCAATGGAGCCCCACTCCCACGCCCTGTCAGATGCTTGGCTTCCTCTCCAAATCAGATTCTGACAGGGGCATGACAGTAGAATTGTGTAACCCTCTTTGATATCTGTTGCCCAATTACTATTTTCAGACTGATCAATTCCAGGCTCAATTACAGTCGTAAGTCGAGGTAGTGTAGTGGAGAATTCTGCACTGTAGGGGGTTCTTTGTTTAGGTAACCACAGAAACAAGGAATGGTGATTTTCTACCTCCCACTACAGTCCCAGTATGGATCAGTATTGTTTTTCTCAGAGTTGATCAACTGCAGAATTAGACAGGACCCTGGTGAGTCATTCCTCAGTCAGCTTCATCTCCAACATACTGTACTTGAGCCAACAGAGCAGCTGCATTTAGGAAAGGACCAGGCTTCAGAGCACAACTTGTTACAGGTAGTCCTCAGCTTACAACGGTTCATTTAGTGACCATTCAAAATCACAACATCACTGAAAAAAAAAGAGACATATGCATTTTTCAGACCGACGACCCTTGAAGCCATCCCCTTAGTCATACAATCAACATTCACACAGTTGACAAGGATGTTTTTATTTATGACGGTCGCAGTGTCCTGGGGATCATGTGATTCCTCTTTGGCGACCTTCTGACGAGCAAAGTCAGTGGGGAAACCCGGATTCGCTTAACAACTGTGGCGATTCACTTAACAACAGTGGCAAGAAAGTGTGTAAAACAGGGCAAGGATCACTTAACAAATGTCTCATGTAGCAACAGAAATGTTGGGCTTGATTGTGCTTGTAAGTCGAGGACTATGTACGACCCCCACAAAAGTCCAGGCTCTCGTAGGAGAAAAATGCAGGACCAAAAGTCAACTGGAATTCATTTTTCCATATTTGTGAGATTTTTAAGAGGAAATCTCTGGTGAGAAAAATAGGGCTATAACTGACAAGATTTGTGTGTGTGTGTGTGTGTGTGTGTGTGTGTGTGTATTTTGTACGTACAGGGAGTCCTTGACTTATGACCAAAATTGAGCACCAAATTTCTGTTGCTAAATGAGTCATTTGTTAAGTGATTTTTGCCCCATTTTACGACCTTTCTTGGCGCCATTATTAAGCAACTCACTGCAGTTGTTAGGTTCATAACACAGTTATTAAGTGAATCGGGCTTCTCCATTGACTTGGCTGTGTCCCACGTGACCTTGGGACACAGCTGCGGTCAGAATTATGAAACAGTTGCCAAGCATCTTGAGTTGTGATCACCCAATCATGGGGCTGCTACAAAGGTCGGAAGTGTGAAAAACAGTCATAAGTCACTTTTTTTAGCGCCATTGTAACTTTGAACAGTTGTTAAAGCCCCTGTCACACTGCACCAATGGATGCAAAGAGGATGTAAAATGGACAAAAAAGCTTGCCATCCGTTGGTTAACGCGATGTACTCACTGCCTCCATTTTGTTTCCTCTCTATCCGTCCAGCATCCGTTTATTGACGTTTCATCCGCTCAGAAAGTTTTGAGCTGCCCAAAACTTTTGAGCGGAAAATGTATCCAATGCATCCGTTCTGCATCCTCTAGGCATACGGGGGACATCCGTTCTGCATCCATTACGCATCTGCTATATCCGCTAGGCATCCGCTGTGCATCCGCACAACTCAAATCCGTTCCAGCGGTAAACGGATGCAGGGAGGAAGCAGAACGGACGCGCAGTGTTAGTAGCACGGATGGAGAAAGGATGAAAGCGGATGCAGCTCATCCGCTCTGCATCCGCTCTGCATCCGCTCTGCATCCTCTACGCATCCGCTCTGCATCCTCTACGCATCCGCTCTACATCCGCTCTGCATCCGCTCTGCGTCCTCCCCACGTCCGTTCCTTTCCGTGTTATCCGCTCTGCTTATGCAAAATTTTTGCCCCTTTTGAGAGCGGAGAAGAAGGGATGGAACATTTTGCTCATCCGTTGTGTCCTTTTTGCATCCGTTGGGCAGTGTGACATGGCCTTAAATGAACTGCTGTAAGTCAAGGACTACCTGTAATTGACAAGGTTTGGATGTTTGTTTGTACATACAGGGAGTCCTTGACTTACGACCACAATTGAGCCCCAAATTTCATTTTGCTAAGTGAGATGTTGTTAGTGAATCATTGCAGTTGTTTTATCCCATTTTAGGACCTTTCTTGCCACTATTGCTAAGTGAGTCACTGCAGTTGTTAAGTTCATAACACAGCTTCCCCAGTGACTTTGCTTGTCAGAAGGTCGCAAAAGGGGATCATGTGACCCCCCCCCCAGGACGCTGCAACTGTCATAAATGTGAGTCAGTTGCCAAGCGTCCTAATTTTGATCACAGGGATGCTTCAACGGTCGTAAGTGTGACAGTCACAAGTCTCTTTTTGATGCCGTTGGTCAATCAATTTTTATTACAGTCACAGATCAGCACTAAAAACAACAATAATTGTAAAAAAAAAATAAGAATCACAAAGAATAATGCAGTGGTGGTTTAACAATGGGGCAGTTAAAGTTTGCCTAATTTTACATGCAGCATAGCAGAATTTGGCCACATTCAGAGAAACTACTTCATACTGATCCAATAACCGATGGTCACTCGATGAAATGTAAGTCGAGAACTCCCTGTATATGCCCCTGGTATCTACTTAACTCTTCCTCCAGATGGTTGCTTATAATATGTCTCAAACAGAGATGGCATTCAGCAGGTTCTGACCAGTTCTGGAGAACCGGTAGCGGAAATTTTGAGTAGTTCTGAGAACCGGCAAATCCCACCTCTGACTGGAGATTTTACAGTGTCCTTCCCCTGCAACGCCCACCAAGCCACATCCACAGAACCGGTAGTTAAATAAAATTGAATCCCACCCCTGCTCCCAAAGGTGCTTTTTTCAGGAGGCAACTGGACTTTCTGATTTTTTCTTTTGAAGACATTTCGCTTCACATGCAAGAAACTTTTTCCACTCTGACTGGATGGGTGGGAACCGAAGGATTTTTTTTTTTTTCTTTTGAAGATGTTTCGCTTCTCATCCTACTCACTGTCCTGTCAGAGTGGAAGAAGCTTCTTGGACGAGAAGCGAAACGTCTTCAAAAGACAAAAACCAGAAAGTCCAATTGCCTCTTGAAAAAAGTACCTTTAGGACAAGCATGACCTGGATGATTGAGTATCTCTACAGTAGGCGTCCCCAAACTTGGCAACTTTAAGACTTGTGGACTTCAATTACCAGAATTCAAGTTTGGGGGCTCTGCAGACCTATCACTTAGAATACTTTTTCTGCTTCTTCTGTAATCCAGGCTTGATTTTTTTTTTTTGCAACCGGTGTGGACGATGGGAGGCGCAGTGAGTGCGGGAGAAGACAACGATGAGTTAATCGACAACCTGAAGGAGGCTCAGTACATTCGGTCGGAGATGGTAGAACAGGCCTTCAGGGCGGTCGACCGGGCTGACTACTACCTGGAGGAATTCAAGGAGAATGCCTATAAAGATTTGGCTTGGAAACATGGAAACATCCATCTCTCTGCTCCCTGCATTTACTCCGAAGTCATGGAAGCCCTGGATCTGCAGCCTGGACTTTCTTTCTTAAACCTAGGAAGCGGCACTGGATACCTGAGCTCCATGGTCGGGCTCATCTTGGGTGAGTAAAAAAAAAAAAAAAGCTCATCTTGGGTGAGTAGATACAGATACAGATTAACAGTTGGAAGGGACCTTGTAGGTCACTTGGTCCAACCCCCAGCCCAAGCAGGAGACCCTACCCCATTTCTGACAGATGCCAGTCTAGTCTCTTCTTGAAGGTCTCAAGTGATGGCACTCACACAACTATTGAAGGCAACTTCTGTTCCATCGGTTGATTGTTCTCACTGTCAGGAAATTTCTCCTTATTTCCAAGTTGAATCTCTTCTTGTTTTTGACTGTTTTGTGCAGGTACTCCTCAACCTATGACAGCAACGGAGCCCAAAATATATGTTGCTAAGTGAGGCATTTGTTTAGCGAGTTGAAAGGAGTCCAGCAATCGCTCTAATCAAATCATGATTCTTGAGCCAAACTTCAAAAAACTTCAAAGGTCTCATTAGAGGCGACATACTGGCCCTGCCCTGTATGAAGCCAACTCTGGCATACATCATTTACAGTCCCCTGTGGCCGTTTCCCCCCTGGGTGTCTCCTAAACCAGATTTTCCCATTGAGCCCATTCACGGGCTGAATGTCATCAATCATGTTATCCAATTAAATATGTTCGTGGGCAAAAGCTCTGATATTTTAGTTACAATCTTTTAAAGATAAGAGTTGGAATGTACTTTTGCTTTCAACTGCTCTTCCAGATTTCCTTTCTTCTCCCCCCCCCCACTTTTTTTTTAATGGCAACTACTAAAACAGGCATAAGAATGTTTTATGAGTTGACACGAGACTTGCCACTGTTATTATGTGAATCCTGGCAGCTGTTAAGTTAGTAACACAGTTGTTAAGTGAGTTTGGCTCCCCCCCCATTGACTTGGCTCATACAAAGGTCACAAAAGAGGATCATGTGACACCGTGAAAGTGTTGCAAAGTGAATTTTGTCCTGTTTCTTTGCCCAGAGTTGTTAAATGAATCACTGCAGTTATGAAGTAACATGGTCGTTAAGTGAATCTGGCTTCGCTGTTGACTGCTTGTCAGAAGGTCGCAAAAGGGGATCCCTTGACCCAGGGACTCTGCGACTGTCATAAATACGAGTCAGTTGCCAAACTTCTGAATTTACTTGATCAAAAGCCTACTTAACTTACTTGGTCATAAGCATGAAAAAACAGTCGTAAGTCACTTTTTTTTAGTGTCGTCGTAACTTCAAATGGTCGCTAAGTGAACTGTTGTAAGTCGAGGACTACCTGTATTCTGTCAAATTTCCCCTGTAAATCCTACTTCTTGCCTCATGAAAGCAAAATACTCTTTTTTTCTGAACGTTAATACAGATAGTCCTCGACTTACAACACTTCATTTAGGGACTGTTGGCACTGAAGTCACAATGGCACTGAAAAAAGTGAGGCATCACCGCTTATCCTACTTACAACCATTGCAGCATCCTCGTGGCCACGGGATCAACATTCAGATGCTTGGCAACTGACTCATATTTATGACGGTTGCAGTGCTCGGGTGCCACCTGATCCCCTTTTGCGACCCTCTGACAAACAGCCAGATTCACTTTACGACCTCGTTACTAATTTAATAATTGTTGTGATTCATTTAACAGCTGGGGCAAAATTCACTTAACTGTGTCACTTAGCAACAGAAATTTGGGGCTCAATTGGAAGACGAGGACTGCCTGGAATAGAGTGGATGCAAAGTGCTATTGCTTATTTCCACAAAACAGGTTTTTTTCCCCGCTCAAGGAGCTTTTCTGCCAAAGGAGGAATATGCTTTTGTGGTGTATCTACAGAGGGGGAGGGAACTGTGGGGGAATTACAGTTCCTCTCCATGTCTTCCACACTCCCGTGCCATCACATCCTCCCTGCCTAGCTTCAATTGCCAGTTGAAACCAGGGACTTTTTTAGCATGAACAGGAGTCTCTGTGTGACCTTCCACCCGCTTTGGAACAAAATGAGTACTCAGCACTATGCTGGATTAGCATCCTGCGGGTGAGCTGTTAGCACCGCTGTATTTTATCGCGCTCTCAATTCACTGAAAAAGTATTTTACAGTTCTCAAAAGCCCTTGTCCTTTGAGGAGCTAGGAAAGGCTTTGAGAAGTTTGTTTTCCCCCAGTGTGAATTGGCTTTTAGGTCCTGAAAATAACTACTCGAGAATATTTCCTAGTTAGCTTCGATTGGGATCCTTTGCCCCCTTCCCTATATTCTGCCCCTAAAGGGTTTGTTGGTTTATTTCTTGGTTTAATCTAGGCTAGGATCTCGGCCTCTTGCAACTTGGTTCAGCTGCCCCAGCTGTGTCCCACCTCTTAAAATGTTACTCCTTGTTACTGCAGCGTTGGGTTTGCATTGACACCATTAATCCCAAAACCTCTCAGACGTGATTAAAGAGGGGAACCTGAACATTTATTTTCAAGGCTTAGTTCTGGAAAAGGAGAAAATCCTGTTCTCTCCCCCCCCCCCCCCCCCCCCCGATACACAAGAAAATACAACATACACTTTCCTACTCAGGAATAAGTGGGGTCAGTTTAATAACCAGCCCCTACTGCAGACCTGGGCATTTTATGGCTCTCTGGCCACATCCAACCTTTTGGCTGTCCCTGTTTGCCTGCATGGATTGCTTTTATTTTGAAGGCAGCTGCTGTTTTTTCTGTTTCAGTTTATGTCCGTGAAGTGGTGGGATTCAATTTTTTTTACTACGGGTTCTGTGGGCCTGGCTTGGTGGGCGTGGCAGGGGAAGGAGACTATAAAATCTCCAGTCAGAGGTGGGGTTTGCCAGTTCTCCAAACTACTCAAAATTTCTGCTACTGGTCAGAACCTGCTGAACACCACCTCTGCATCTGTGTGTGCATTCGTACCCACCTTCACAGCCCTATTGATTCAGACAGGTAACTCCATTTGGAAGTTGCTGGTACTCTCATAAAATGACAGCTTCTGTGGACATGATTACAAACCAAACACCGTTTGTTTCACCAAATGGCAAACTGGTGGCACTGGAAAATAAGCCTTTGTTTACAATCATGTTTCCCGACCTTAGCAACTTTAAAATTACTGTTTGTAATCTCTCCAGCCTTTGACCTCTTAAAAGTTGCTAAAGGCGAGAACCTAAAGGTGCTTTTTAAAAGAGGCAACTGGACTTTCTAGTTTTTTGTTTTTTTTTAAAGACGTTTCGCTTCTCATCCAAGAAGCTTCTTCAGTCAGAGCTGAAGAAGCTTCTTGGATGAGAAGCGAAACGACTTCAAAGAAAAACCAGAAAGTCCAATTGCCTCTGTTAAAAAGCACCTTTGGGACAACCATGACCTGGAAGGCTGAGAATCTCCATCGACATAAAGGTGAAAATAGCGGTCTAATAAGGCAAATAGCAGGCATCCCTATCAAGGATGATGAAAGTTTTTCTTGATGGTTCCTTAATTGGGCTGTTGTTTATGGTTAGCTTGTTTGTCTGCCAGAAAACAGCCAAACTCAGAGAGCACCAAGGACCCCACACTTCAACCCCGAGCTACAATTATACTCTTCTGTGAATATAAATGTATATGTGAGGAAAGAAAAAGGAAGCCTTGCCCTTTAAGGAAAAAGGCAAAGTTCTTTCCTTTGTGGATTCAAATTTCCAGGCTGGGAGATTTTACTGAAAAATCATTTGATCAGCTGCATTGGAAGCCAGAATCAGTTTATTCATAGGAAGGCAAATAATAATAAACCCTACAGAGTTCCTGAGATTAATCTAACAAGTGAGGAAGTAAAAGCATGTATGCTTTTTATGGTTTTAAGTTCCTTTCACAGGCTAGGCTAAAGTGAGTTTCTCCGTCTTACAGAAATACATCATTTTCTTCGCTTATTGCAGAAATGAGGGGATCACAGGCATTGTGTTAGCTAGATGCCTGGATGTGTCATTTAATTTCCCTCTTAACAGATGTTCATTCTGTAGATTCATGGTATTATCCTAGTTAGGTTCTGAAAAGCGGAGAAAAACTGCAGCCATTCCTAGTCTGAATCATTAATTGTTGTTTTTCCCTACTTTGTACGTCAGCACAGCAGAGCAAAACAGGTCTAGGTGACCTGTGTGGATCCTCCCTGCACACAAACATCTGCAAAGATTATTACGAACAGAATAACAGCAATTTCAAAACCTAAGAATGTTGTCTGTGCTGTACAAAAAGAGCCAACAAGTTTCAGTCTCTCTGTTCAGGATTAGCAAAGCGAGAGAGAAAAGTAAAGAAAAGCTAACAGTTCAGAGCCACTTTCTCATTGATTTTATTTTCTTTTGTATTTTATATTTTGAGAAACTAATATAATGTGAAACTATAAAAAATGAGAGGAAATATATCAAAATTACATTTTCTGCATCTGTCTTTTCTCCCCCCCCCCCCCCCCCCATGTGTCATCTTCTTACATTTCCTCACTGGTTTTTCCAGTGAAATACAAATAATTTTTCCATGGCCTTGTTAGTTATTCCATATAGGTAGTCCTTAAATTGTGACCATTGTGTCTCTTAACAACTGTGTCATTCACTTAGCAACTGCAGGTTGTAAAATCGGAGGCACCTCAATTAACCACCACCTTGCTTTGCAGTGCACATTTTGGTTATAAGTTGAGGGTTACCTGTACTATTCCGAAAGATGTTTTCCAAAAGGCAACTGGACTTTCTTGCTTTTTTTGTTTTCCTTTGAAAACGTTTCTTGTTTCATCCAAGAAGCTTCTTTTTGGACCACGAGTTCCCCTTCCATTTTCTCATCTAAGCCACTTATAAAGATGCTGAAGAGTACTGGGCCTAAGAGGGAGCCTTGTGGTACCCTACTGCTTACTTCTCTCCATGTGGATGTAGTACCCTTAAGGGCTACTCGTTGAGTACAGTTTGTCAGCCAGCTACAAATCCATCTGGTGGTGATGTTGCCTATTCCACATTTTTTTAGCTTACCCAGAAGCAGATTGTGGTCTACTTTGTCAAATGCCTTACTGAGATCTAAGTATACTATGTTTTTAACAAACCCATGCTGGCTACTAGATATAACTTTGTTTGCTTCTAGTTGTTTGCAGATCTGGTTTTATTATTACTTTTCAAGGATCTTCCCAGGTACTCTTTTTATCCACTATATAATTCATTTCTACGAGTAAATAAAACTAAAGAATTTATTTATATGTGGCTTTAAATGAGTACCTGCCCATTATAGGCCAATGCAATTGCAATCATTCTGCCTTAGTTTGTTTTTCAAGCTGGTTAAACTCAGTGTGTATTTTTCTTGCCTTTTGTAACTGTCTCTTTGCATTCCTTAAACCTCTAGGTCCTTTTGGAATAAATCATGGCATAGAGCTTCACGCTGACGTTATAGAATATGCAAAGCAGAAACTGGAATTCTTCATCAGAACAAGTGACAGCTTTGACAAGTAAGATGAGGGGGTCGCTTAGGTTGCATTAAAGCAGATTTTCAGAAAAAGTCCTACCCTTCAGATAGTAATTCCTAGTTTCAGAAGGAAGTGAACCCAAAACGGGTACAAGTTGTTCTCATTCAGCAGACTTTTGTTGAGCAACCCAACTAAGCAAAAAAACAAAACAAAAACCCACTGTCTTTGGGTTCTGAGAGGTTAAGATCTGCTATGTTCCCAGGGTTATGTTTAATGTAATATGTTTATTTTTTTCTTTTTACTCTAACCCTGTGTATATTACAAATGAACTAGTTTGATATACTGGCTAAGGCATCAGGCTAGATACCAGGAGACTGTGAGTTCTAGTTCCACCTTAGGCACGAAAGCCAGCTGGATGACTGTGGACCAGCCCCCCTCTCTCACAGCCCATCCATCCTCACAGGGTTGTTGTTGGGGAAAAAACAGGAAAAGAAAGGAGTATTAGGTATGTTTGCCATTTTGAGTTATTTATAAAAGGTGAGATTTTTAAAAAAATCTAAAATAAACTGCTCTCACTGTTGAATTCTCGTGCTGTGTTGAGAGTCTCATTCACAACCCACCTTCCTTCCTTCCTTCCTTCCTTCCTTCTGAGGTTTGAGTTCTGCGAGCCGTCCTTTGTCTCTGGAAACTGCTTAGAAATCTCTCCAGAATGCTCTCAATATGACCGCGTCTACTGCGGAGCCGGCGTCCAGAAGGAACACGAAGATTACATGAAGAACTTGCTGAAAGTCGGGGGGATTCTCGTCATGCCCCTGGAGGAGAAGGTTTGCTGGTGGGATGGGTGCCTTCGGTTGTCTCCGATACTGTGTTGAGTCCAGTAAATTCCATAAAGAGTGAGCTTGCTATCCCAGCTGCCAAGAAACAAACAAAAGAGCACCGGAGAGATTAAACAGATCTAAGATGGCTGGGGGATGGAGAGTGTGAGACCCAGAGAAGGAGTAAGCCAAGTGGAGAGATGAAGCTGAAATTATTGGACCTTTAGTTTGATAGGAAGGAGTCAATTGTTCAGAATAGGATTGAGGTACAGTATAAATTGGATAATGCAGTACGGGTAGTCCTCAACTTACAATAGTTCATTTAGTGACTGTTTGAAGCTACAACAGCACTGAAAATAGTGACATGAGCAGGAGTGGGCTTCAAAAATTTCAGCAACCGGTTCTCTGCCCAGTTGGTGGGTGGGCATGGCCTAGTCAGCCTCCTATACCACAGTGAAGTGAGGGAGGGCATTTTTGCCCTTCCCAGGCTCCGGAGGCTTTCCTCAAACCTTTTGGAGAGGGAAAACAGTCTCCCCTGCACTCCAGAGGACCTATGGAGGCCAGAAACAGGCCAGAACGGGCCAGAAGTCCGTCTTTGAGCCTCCACGCACATCCTGCATTTACCTCACGTCCAAAATGGGCTCGGAGGAGACTTTTGGGAGGGGTGGCCGGAGCCAGCCGGGGTTGGGATTTGGCGGTTCACTGAACTGGCCATAACATTAGCTATGGGTAGCAGCCCATCCCTGCTCATGACCATTTTCCACACTTACAACCATTGCAGCATCCCAAGGGTCACGCAATTTGCATCCAGATGCTTGACAAGTGACTCATATTTCTGACAGTTGCCATGCTCAGGAGTCATTTTGCAACCTTCTGACAAGCAAAGTCAATGAGGAAGCCAGATTCACTTAACAGCCGGGTTACTAATTCAACAATGGCAGTGATTCCCTTAACAAAGATGGCAAGGAAAATTGCAAAATGGGACAAAAAATTTTTGTTTCACTTAATAACATATAGTTGTGGTCATAAGATAGTCCTCAACTTCGAACCGTAATTGGGAATAAAATTTCACTTTCTAAATCAGGCAGTTGTTAAGTGAATCTGGCTTCTTCATTGACTTGCTTGTCAGAAGCCAGATGGGAAGGTTACCTGGGACACTGCAACTGTTATAAATACAAGAAGGTTGCCAGGTGCCTGAATTTTGCTCACATGAATAGAATAGAATTCTTCTATTAGCCAAGTGTGATTGGACACACAAGGAATTTTGTCTTGGTGCAAATACTCTCAGTGTACATAAAAGAAAAGATACATTTGTCAAGAATCATAAGGTACAACACTTAATGATAGTCATAGGGTACAATAAGCAATCAAATCATACTAGGAAACAGTCAATATAAATCATAAGGATACAAGCGACAAACTTATAGTCATACAGTCACAAGTGGGAGGGGATGGGTGAAAAGGAGTGATGAGAAGATGAATAGTAATAGTAGTGCAGACTTAGAAAATAGTTAGACAGTGTTGAGGGAATTATTAGTTTAGCAGAGTGATGGCATGTCTAGTTGTTGTGTGTGCAGTGCTCTATAGCGTCGTTTTGAGGGAAGGAGTTGAAACAGTTTATGTCCAGGATGTGAGAGGTCTATAAATATTTTCACACCCCTCTTTTTGACTCGTGCAGGATACAGGTCCTCCATGGAAGGCAGGTTGGTAGCAATTGTTTTTTCTGCAGCCCTAATTACTCTCTGGAGTCTGTGTCTGTCCTGTTGAGTTGCAGAATCAAATCAGTCAGTTATAGAGGTGCAGATGACAGACTCAGTAATGCGGGATGCTGTGACAGTCATACGTACAGAGACCAGGGGTGGGATTCTACCAGTTCAGACTGGTTTGGGTGAACCAGTAGTTCCAGTGAGCATTTGGCCCTGCCCACCCACCCCTGCTCTTTCCTATTGCTTTATTTCATTGTTTTAGAGCACAGCTGATTCACATGGCAGAAGCATGTGCTCACCAAGCCAGTTGTTACCCCAGTTGAATTGCACCATGACGGGAACCAAGTTGCAAGTCGCTTTTTTCAGTGCCATTGTAACTTGGAACAATCACTAAACAAATGGTTGTAAATTGAGGAATGCCTGTAATAGTAGAGGGGAAACACCCTTGTATTAAATTTTAGCTCAGGATTGGGGGACGATGGCCTCTTTATATGCCCGGTGGACTGCAGCTCCCAGAATTCCTGAGCCAGTCATGCTGCCTGGGGAATTCTGGGAGTTGAAGTTCACAAGTCATAAAGGGGCCATCATTCCCATTCCCTGAGCTAGCTGACGTCACTGGGGAGAAATAGCTTGCTGAAAAGTGTTGGTATGGTGCAGTGTATCTCAACCTCCACAACTTTTTAAGATACGGAACCTGAACTCCCAGAATTCCGCAGCCAGCATGCTGTCTAGAGCATTCTGGGAGTTGAAGTCCACCCAACTTTGAACTGTTGAGTTTGAGAAAGTGTAGTATACAGCCCACCATACCAATCTTTGCAACTTCCAGGTATGTAGAGCAACTCCCAGGATTCCTTAGGCAACGAGGCCATGGCTAAGACTTCTGGCAGCTGGAGTTTATCGCGACCAGTACAACTGCTGCGTTTTAGGTTTAGCCAGGGCCACATTTGCAGCGTCTGAAGTAGAGAAGTCTGTTTGTTTTGGGGGGGTGGGAGAGTTTGGTGACTTTTGCTGCAGCACACGTTTCACCTTCTGCTTTTGTCGTTCCATACAGTTGACCAAGATTACTCGAACAGGCCCTTCCGCCTGGGAGACCAAGAAAATCTTGGCTGTTTCCTTTGCTCCTCTAATCCAACCAAACCATTTAGATTCAGGGAAGTCAAGACTGGTTCATTTGCGTAAGTCAGCCACACCTACTCATCTCTGTTTATGTGTTCATTCGTTCTATTTTGAAGATAGGGTCTAGTGCTTAACCTAGAAACCAGGAGATTGGGAGTTCTAGTCCCGCCTTAGGCATGAAAGACAGCTGGGTGACTTTGGGCCAATCACCAGGTGACTGTGAGATCTAGTCCTGCCTTAAGTATGAAAAGTGGCTGGAGGATTTTGGGTCATCACCAGGAATCTCTGAATTCTAGTCCCACCTTAGGCATGAAAGATGGCTGGGTGACTGGGTCAATCACCAGGAATCTGTGAATTCTAATTCCTTCTTAAGCATCAAAAGTGGCTGTGGGATTTTGGGCCAATTCCCAGAAACCTGTGAATTCTAGTCCTACCTTAGGCATGAAAGACATCTAGGTGACTTTGTCTCACTTTCTATCAGCCTAACCCACCTCTCAGGGTTGTGGGAAAAAATAAGAGGAGGGAGGAGTATGAACAATGTTTGCTGCATTGAATTATTTATAAAAATAATAAAGGCAGGTTATAAACAAGTATATAAATAAATACAGAGTGTACCACTTGTTCCATTGCTATAATGAGCTGGATTGTTTAGCTCAGGGATCTCCAACCTTGGCAACTTTAAGACCCGTGGACTTCAACTCCCAGAATTCCTCAGCCAGCAAAGCTGGGAGTTGAAGTCCACAGGTCTTAAAGTTGCCAAGTTTGGAGTCCCCTGGTTTAGCTCACTGGAACCAAGGTGTCCCCACTTTTTAACACGCCCTAGTAAAGTAGGCTAAGATGAGCGATAGCAAGAGGCCCTAATGCCCTCATCCCCAGGACCTAGTCTGAACCAGTTTAGCCCATCTTTCCATTACGCTGCATGTCAACACTTGATTTAGAATTTCCAGTATGGATACCAAGGAAGGAGAACACCAAGGGAGGCGCCTGGGCTTGTACCATAATAAATCTTTTTAAAGGGTTTATTAAGAAATTGTCCATAAGTATAACATCAGGAGGATACAACCCCCATGAGCCCTAATGGCGGGGAAAGTTCACATTTCTGAATTTGACACATAAGGGAGCTGGGGGGAAAGGGTAAATCTTAACAGTCCCTTTTCTCCACATCCCCCTCACCCTTAGGAATCCTCACCTCTGTTCTGGGATCATTAGCAAGTAGGAAATCAATGTTTGCTTATCGGAAAGGAAAGGATTACAAGAGAGTAAGCAAGCACACGATAGGGAATATGGAAAGGAATGCCTGCCTTGGCTTAATATGCTCTTGCTTAATATGCTCTGGGCCAATTGAGATACAAAAGGAAGCCTTTAGTCTGAAACAGATCAGCAATCCCTGCAGATTTTACTTCCCCTAGTCATCCCAAAGGTGCTTTTTTTTTCTTTTTTCTTTTTTTTTTCAAGAGGCAAACTGGACTTTCTGGTTTTTCTTTGAAGACGTTTCGCTTCTCCTCCAAGAAGCTTCTTTAGCTCTGACTGGATGGTGCAGAATGGAAGGATTTATACTCCTTGCAGACCTCCAAGTGGCCTCAACAACTCACTAAAAGGACGCAAGCGACCAGCGGTCTTCAAGGAATATCAGTCCTTCCATTCCCTGCCATCTTACGGGGATTCCCTCATCTGTTCTCTTCTCCTCTTTCCCGTTTCCCAGCCCCAGTGATGGTTCGCAGCCTACAGGACCTGTCTCGCATTGCCATCCGCGGCACCATTAAAAAGCTGATCCATCAAGAAACAGCCAGCAAAAATGGGAATGGCCTTCGGAACCCGCCGAGGTTTAAACGGCGGCGCATCCGGCACCGCCGCATGGAAACTATCGTCTTCTTGGACAAAGAGGTCTTTGCCAGCCGGATCTCCAACCCTTTGGAGGATAATAATTCTGAGGAATTGGAGGAAGATTGCCGGGAAGAGGTGGAAAAACCTGTGCCAGAACTGAAGCCCAAACCAGCAACAAACACCTTGAGGGAAAAGATTCTCACCCTGCCTCTCCCCGATCCTTTGAAATATTACCTGCTTTATTATAGAGAGAAATAGGAGCCTTGGGAAGCAGTGACAATTGTCAGGGAGGGAGGCAGGACAATGAAATGCTCAGCAGGGCTGACAAACACTAGGCCCCTCACTCGCCTTTTCACACAACCACCCACGTGGGGTGAGAGCTAAACTGGGGGACATGGCTTCCAGGAATTTAAAATTGGGATAGTCACTTTTATTCTCCCCCCTCCCGCCAAGATCCTTTCCCTTGATGTGTGTGCTCTGGTTTGGTCCTAAGCAGAACTTCCTTGGTGGGGAAGAGAGCGCCGCAAGCCAATCCCTTATAACTGATGAATTTTGTGCCGGTTTGGAAAAGGAAAAAAAAAAACCTGAAAGAAAAACCACACATTTGCTGAAATATCTGTGAATATCTCCACTGTTTGTTTGTTCATTCCTCTCTTTCAGGAATTAGTTTGGCGGGACCCAAAATGCCTCGATTGGCCTGCAAAACAAAAAACAAAAAACCAGCAAATTGTTGCGTTGAATTGGACCCGCTCCGCCCTAGTATCTACAACAACCCACTGGAAAAAAATATAAAGAAAGTATATCTTATCGGTGAGTGGGCTGGGAGGCTGGCCTTAGCTGAACACACTAGGGCTGCCTTCCCATCGGATGTTTAGGCAGAGCTTTTTGCAAGATTGCCCAGAGACAACGATCCGGAAAGACCTGAGAAGAGATTTTCCGGTATGATTAAAAAGAGAGCGAAAGAGGGCGCGTGCGGCTTGAAGCAGGGACAGTCAAATCACGACACCTTAACGCTGCAGAAGTCTGCCTTTTTTCCCCATTGCTCGCCTGAAAATTGGCTGGGTTTATCGTTCCCCACACGGATTTTAGGTGATGAAGAAGGAGATGAAAGAAAGTACTGCCTCCAAACTCACTGGGCCTTCTCGAAGGTCTGTTGTCAAGGGGGTTGAATCAAGTATGTCACAGAGAGAAAATCGGGCACCTTGTTTGCATTCAGGTAGTTAGTTGTCCAGACAGGAAGCGCCTGGAGAAAACTACCAATGAAGGGGGGGTTCTTGTATCTTTAACCCCCACCCTCAGCCCCCCCCCCCAGGTCCTCTACTTTAGCAGAAAGGCTAAAAACACAGGTGAGATTCACTCCCCCCCCTCTTTTTTTTATAGCGGCTATGCTAAAGCTTAATTTGAAAACATGACACAAGGTTTCTTAAAATGTCCTGTAAGACATAAATCCTTACTCTGGAAAGTAGATTGGTTCTTGGGTTGGAATTTAGAGCAGGGGTCCCCAAACTTGGCAACTTTAAGACTTGTGGACTTCAACTCCCAGAATTCTCCAGCCAGCTATGATGGAGTCTACAAGTCTTAAAGTTGCCAAATTTGGACCGCTCTGATTTAGAGTTTGCAGAAGCAGCAACTCTCATATGACAATTTTAGTTCCTCCCCCCTTCAACTGAAATATTGGACAGAATCATACGATATTCCCCAAGGGGACTGAAAATAGTTTTTCCGTTTGCTTTAGATTTCCTATGGAATGTTTTAACTTCATTTAACTTCTCAATATTCATGGTTTTGCTGTTTTAAGTGAGAAAAGAGTGAACCAGAGGTTGATTTTATTTTTTGAAATGCAGGCAAAAACCATTTTTAGCTCTGGCAAGCAATTCTCATTCTGAAATATAGTGGCAATGTCCAGGAGCTGAATAAATCTGTGCTGTGTGAATCCCCCTCAGGAGAAACCCTGCCCCTGTCTTAGGCACTGCATGCGCAACGTTGCCTTTCATGTAGTGTCATCTGAAGCTGTGTCAACAATAGCAAAGGATCATTTGTAGAGCTGTGTTCTCGATGATACAGTTATGTGCTGAATTCCTTCAGGATGTTTCCTTCTGCTTTGAAGGATGCTGTTGATTGTTCAATGCTCTGTATCACTTTTCTTCTACTGAGTCTGTCTGTTGGGCCTTTTGGGCTGTTGTCATCTTGGCCCATCAAGTTTGACATCATCAAACCCTGTGGCAGTCTCAAGTTTTAATTGTCCAGAAAGCTGTTTTATCAAAGAACCTACAACGTTCTTCTGTGCAACTTAAGTTTAATCTTCACATTTAGTTCAGTAAACGTTCTTCTTTTGGCATAAATAAATTCTGCCCATTCTTTTCATCAACTTTAGTTCTTTCCACTTGTTCTTGTGTTTTCTCAAAGAAGAACGATCAGAGTTATTGTGTGAAGGTTTTTCTTCACCTTCTCCTTTGTTAAAAACGATTTAGAATTCTTTTTTTTCCCAGAGCGTAGAAAAACTAAACAACAACAAAATAAAAAACAAAGCAAGGATCTTATGGAGCCTTTTCTCTTGTTTGGGGTGAAAGATAACAAGATTTGCAAGCTGTTGTGATTTTGTTCAGTTGTTGTTTTATCAATATACAAAAGTAGAAAAATGTGTGTTTGGGTGACAGCATAACTGTGAAATAACATAGGCTTTAACATTGTAACAGAAGAGGAATTGTCAGTGTGGTATTCCTACACACCAGCATATACACACACACACTGGTTAATCCGGTTGGTGTGTTTTAGCAAACTAACGTGGCCTGTGACATCTCTTCTTGCAAAAACATACATACATACA
>BLBF01000069.1:6930514-6943421 GCA_015471245.1 Laticauda colubrina
AGGATAGGATAGGATAGGATAGGATAGGATAGGATAGGATAGGATAGAATTAAAATAGAAATAGAATTGAATAGAAATAGAAGAGAATAGAAGAGAATGTAGAATAAAATAGAATGCAGAGAGAACAGAATAGAAATATAATAGAAATAAATAGAATAGAATGTAGAATAGAAATAGAAAAGAATAGAATAGGAATAGAACAGAATTCTTTATTGGCCAAGTGTGATTGGACATACAAGGAATTTGTCTTTGGTACATAAGCTCTCTATATAAAAAAATATACATCAAGAATCATAAGATACAACACTTAATGATAGTCATGGAATATACTAAATAAATCAAAATCATACTAGGAAACTGAATAAAATAATATAAATTGTAAAGATATGAGCAACAAGGTTATAATCATAAGTAGAAGGAGATAGGTAATAGGAAGGATGAGTAGAATTTAGTGACCAAAGTTACAATGGCACTGAAAATAAATTTACATCATTTTCTTCTATGCTTTGCTCCTGGGAAGCACCTGAAGCAGGTTAAAATGAATCACTTAACTAATGGCCATATTTGATTCAATCAGAAAAGAGGAAATTTCAGCAAGTTTGTAAAGTAGAAAATTAGGTGTGAACATTGAGAATATTCCATTAAGAGTACAAGTAGTTAAAAAAAGGCATTTGGAACTTTCTGTACTAAAGCAAGGGGACCATATAACAAGATGTCACATCACAATATCACTTAGCAATATCTGTTCCTGCCTTCTTCCCGCATCCTGAATAATTTGTGTCTTCTCCATCGCTTTCCTCTGATCCCCTCCAAAAAATGGATAATCTCACAAAAGGTCAAAAATATTATCTCTATTATTGTGCAAAGAAAGTGGTGCAATCTGATCCCTGCAGCAAGAAGTTTGTAGTTTAGATTAAATTAATAGCCTTTTTTACAAAAAAGTGATTTAGGACAATAATCCCCAACTTTGCATGAATTGAACTGCACACTTGCACACCGGTCCACTGCTCGCACAAGTTAAAGGGCCTGTCACACAGGCCGACGGATGCAAAAAGTATGTAAAAAGGACACAGCAGATGAGAAAATGTTCCATCCGTTGTTATCCGCTCTCAAAAGTGCCCCAAATTTGCATAACCAGAGCGGACAACACGGAAAGGAACGGACGGGGAGAGGACGTAGCCAGGATGTAAAGCGGATGCTCCACGGAAGCCTAGCAGATGGAAGTGGATGGCACATCCGTAGGGCTTCCGGGGGAGCACAGCGAAGCGGAACGGATGCCTAGCGGATGCCTAGCGGATGCCTAGCAGATGCCTAGCGGATGCCTAGCAGATGCCTAGCGGATGCCTAGCGGATGCAAAGCGTTCACTGTGCATGCGGGGAGGATGCATTGCATCAGCCCCGCGGATATAAAAGGATGCAGCTCACAAGCAGGTCACCATTCAGAGGAAAGATCTGCTGCCAGACACATCTCCAGCCAACAATCATGGGGAAGAAGAAGAAGCCTGTGCCATCTGCTGCCAGCCCTGGCAAGAAGGACAGGACCACCATCCCACCCCCTGGCCCTGACTCTGCTTCTGCTGGGGCTTCTGCTGCTCGGGCTGACTTGCTGGTGCTGGGGCTTCTGCTGGTGCTGCTCCTGGTGCTGGTGCTTCTGCTGGTGCTTACTCAGCTGGTGCTGCTCCTGGTGCTGGTGCTTCTGCTGGTGCTGACTCTGCTGGTGCTGCTCCTGGTGCTGGTGCTTCTGCTGGTGCTTACTCTTCTGCTGCTGCTGCTCCTGGTCCTGCTCCTGGTGCTGGTGCTTCTGCTGGTGCTGACTCTGCTGGTGCTGCTCCTGGTGCTGGTGCTTCTGCTGGTGCTTACTCTTCTGCTGCTGCTGCTCCTGGTCCTGCTGGTGCTGCTGGTCCTGCTGGTGCTGCTTTTGCTGCTGCTGTTGTTGCTGCTGCTGCTGGTGGTGGTGTGGTGGACCAGCCCCTAGAACCTCAAAGCCCTTCTGATGAGGGCCCAGAAGGCCGTGCCAGAGGGAGGAAGAGGCAATCGCGCGATAGGGAGAGGAGTCAGTACTCCATCAAAGAGGAACATGAGGATGAGGTGCTCAAATGGCTGAGGGAGAACGAGTAACTCTGGCGGAAGGGACACAGGCTCTATCGAGACACCAAGAGGAAGCAGGCGGCTTGAAGAGAGAAGGTGGAGAACCTGGGCTACACTTCGGAGGTCCTCCTCGGGTGGTGGAAGCACATGCACACCTGGTACGGGAAGCTGCACCTCAAGAAGTCTGGCCAGGCCGCGGTCAAGCTCACCGACCGGGAGACCGACGTGATGGCCAAGTGCAGCTTCTTGGAGGGTGAGGTCCGCCATCGAGGAGCAGCCCCTCTGTCTACCCTCTCTCTCAGGCAGGCCACAGAGAGCCAGTCCTCTTCTGGCCAAGAGTAAGCTCCTGTGTCCAGGCAGGTATCTGTGAAGCGCCCCACGATGGAGACCCCCCCGACAGCTGCACTCCCTGTGGCAGAGCGCATGGAGGACCCCCTGACGCAGTTGGAGCAAGGAGAGGGCGCTGGCACCAGAGACCAACCCACACCCACACCCAGCTCCACCTCCACAGAAAGCAGGCAGAGAGCCAGACCGGAGGGACAGAGCCACACTGTCCTGCTGGAGATCAGGGACACCATCAAAAGCAGCGTAGATCTCCTCTCTCAGCTGGTACACACTGACATACCATCCTCAAACCTCAAGCCCTTCCTCACCTACGTCAACCAGACCCTCCTGGACATGTCCGAATCACAGTACCAGGTGATAAAGGAGAGGATCACAGGTCTTCTGCACAACCCTCCAGGCCCAGCTGAACCTGCTCTGACCCAGTCCAGGTCTGCTCCTCCACCCCAGGTGATTTCACAGCCCTTCCAAGGCTTTCCACAGGTCCTCACCTACCAAGGCTACGGCTACCAGGAGTTCCAGCAGCACAGGCAGCCCTTCCCAGTCCAGGCACAGGTACATTGTACGCCACCGATGCCACCGACGCCACAGATGCCACCCACGCCACAGATGCCACCCACGCCTCACCTCGCTCAGCTGCAGACCAGACAGCCCCACTACACTCCTCCTTTCTCCACCCCACAGCCAAGCCCGACCTCAGAACATCTGTCATTGGTCTTGGGACTGACACCCCATGTCATGGAGGAAGGGGCTCTCAACATCACAGGACTGAGCCAGCTCTCTGAGAGCTTCCTCCACACACCATCCCCTGTTGTCCTCTCGGGGCCAGGCACCCCAATGGCACCTCAGACCAGCACTCCAGCAGCAGCCACCTCCACAGCACCTGGACCCTTCACCCCTGAGACTATGGGCACGCCTCAGAGTGACTGAGAAGAGTGCCAGAGACGGGGTGGCTACCTGTTGACTTTATCTTTGCTTGGGACACTTGGGTCATTTTTCTTTTATAGTTTGTTATTAATAAGTTTATCTTTGCTTCACACACTTGGTTCAGTTCGTTTAGTAAATAAAGTCTTGGTGGAAACTTTTAGAAATGGTTTAAGCCTTTGCATGCTTGTGGGATGGGTAAGGATAGCTGTGGGATGGGCAGGGATACCTTTAGGATGGGTAATAGCTGTGGGATGGGTAAGGATAGCAGTGGGATAGATAAGCCTCCAGTGCAAGCATAGTGGGACTGTATGGTCCACCCTCCCAGGTGCCACACCTCTGGCCCTTTATTATCAATAACAATTTAATCATTCATCAACACATTTCAACAAAAACACAACTCTTTATTAAATGCCCTGTTCATTGTAGGGCCACTCAACATACATGGCACAGTCTCATCAGTGTGATGAGACAGGCTGAAGGAAGCATCCATTAAGCATCTACCATCCTGTCTTGCCACTCCACTGCTCCAGCTGGGGAGTTGCACCAGTGTCTCAGGAGGTTGCGCTGCTTCTTCCCTTCACGTGAGGCTCTGTTGGGGCCTGGCACATCCACAGTATCTATCAGGTTTCGCCCTTGCCTCCATTCACCAGGCTCCATGTCACCATTCCGCTAACACTGGTTAGCGGGTGCGCATGAGATTGTGCAGGATGCAGCAAGCTTCCACGATGCCCCTCACGGTCTCTGGGCGATGCTGCATGGTGGTGAGAAGTACCTGGAACCTGTTGGCCAGGACGCCAAAGGTGTTCTCCACCACTCGTCTTGCCCTGGACAGCCTGTGGTTGAAGATCCTCTCTTCACGGGTGAGGCATCTAGAGGTGTGGGGCTTCATGAGGTAGGTTCTGAGGGAGAAGGCGTCATCCCCCATGATGAAGTAGGGTATATCTTGTGTGTCCTTGGGCAGGGGGTCTGGATCTGGGAAGCCCATGATGAGGTTGCGTTCCAGCCCCTCCTTGAGGTGACTGACATTGTATACCTGGGCATCTGAAGATGAGCCGTTGCCTGAAGCATTGATGTACATGCACTTGTAGTCAGCATCGACCATGGCGAAGAGGATGATGCTGAAGAAGCCCTTGTAGTTGTGATAAGTGGACCCTGAGTTGGCTGGAGCTTTGCAGGCCACGTGCTTGCCATCTATGGCTCCAACGGTGTGGGGGAAGTTCCACTGTTGGAACTGATACCACTGCTCTGCAACTTTCTTCCAGCCTTCTTCAGTGGAGGGGCACTGGAGGAGCTCCTCCAGGTATTCTTCGATGATGGCCTGCACCACTTCTCTGACCACAATGCTGATGGCGTTGTGTGGCACCCTCCAGGCGTACTGCATGCTCCTGTACGTGGTCCCAGAGGCCAGGTGGCGCAGAGTCAGTGCCACCTTCAGCCCAGGGTCCATGCTGGACCGGAAGTTGGTGTTTGCCTTGGTCAACCTGGGTCTCAGCCCCTCCACAACTTCATCAAACATGGCTGGAGGCATCCTCATGAAGTTCTGGAATGCACGAGTGTCTTTGTTCCTCAGCTCCACCATCAGCTTGTTGTACAGTCCGTCCTCTGCTCTTCTGGCGATCCATCTTCGGACCCAGACACTTCTTGGACGCCTCCTTTTCTTCCCGTAGACCAGGTGAAAGAGCCTGTAGATGGCTTCGCACTGTTGTAGAACAATGGCGGCTACCAAAAGGAGTGTATGATGATCCATGGTGGAGATGACTGGATGCTGTGGAAGAGCAAGAGCAAGATGAAGGCTGAAGAGGTCTGCACCGCAGGGCTGTTGGACTGAAAGTGAGATCCAGGTGATTTCTCCCCCTTTTTATAGGAAGTATAGGTTTTCCGCTAGGTGTCCTTTTGCATCCTCCAGGCATCCTGCAGACATCCTAAATATCCTAGATACATCCCCAATATGAACGTTTTTTTCCGTTTTAATGCTTTCTATGCGAGCTGCATCCGCTTTCATCCTTTCTACGTCCGTGCTACTAATGCTGCACGTCCGTTCCGCGTCCGTTTCGCTTCCTCCCTGTGTCCGTTTTCCGCTGGAGCAGATGTGAGTTGCGCGGATGTGCAGTGGATGCCTAGCGGATATAGCGGACGCGTAACGGATGACGACGGACGTATAACGGATGTTCCCCGTATGCGTTGCGGATGCAGAACGGATGCGTTGGATACATTTTCTGCTGAAAAAGTTTTGTGCAGCTCAAAACTTTTTGAGCGGATGAAATCACACTAGACGGATGCTGGACGGATAGAGAGTATGAAAAATGGACGCAGTGAGTACAGAACGGATGCATCGTGTTAACCAACGGATGGCAAGTGTTTCCATTTTACATCCTCTTTCCATTCGTTGGTGCTTTGTGATATGGGCTTAAGTTCCACATGCTTGAACACATGGCATCCAGATGCTCACGTGGCGCAAAATGGACATTGACCTGTTGTGGTTTGCCGGCAACAGGTGTGGACAGCTGAGGCCTCGGAGAGCGTGGACTCAGATGAGGGGCCTGCATGTGATGCAGGGATGGCGCCAGTACCATCAGGGAGTGGAGTGCTGCCTTTGGAGATTGTGGGGGCTGGCAGCAGTGATGAAGAGGTCCCTGAGGAGCCTGTGCCAAGTACATGTGCGCACAGGGCTGCTCGAAGGAAAGAGCAACTGCAGCAACACGGGCGACTTGGGAGTAAGGCTGCAAGGTAATGGCCCCTCCCTTAAAAAAAATAAAAGCCAGCTGAGAAAATGGAGTTCTTTATAGGAAGCAAAGAAGTTTTCTATTCAAGCCTTGTGGATTTCAGAATATCTTGGTTGGTGTTTGGAGATTCTTTGTGTTTGAAATATTTCTTAGTAACCTTATCTAGTGTTCTTGGCAGCCTTGCACCACCTTGGCAAGGGTCGTTCTTATCAGAGACAATTAGTTTGAAACAGCCTTTTAACGGTGAAGGAACGGAATTTCTAAAGAATCATTAAAAGGTTTTGCTGTTACCTCCATTTTGTTTTTGCTTCCTTGGAACAAGGTCAGAACATGGACCAATAGTCAGCCGCAGCCCATGGGTTGGGGATCCTGAACTTATGACTGCTTTTTCGCTCCACTATTGGAACACCCCATGGTCATGTGATCAAAATCCAGATGCTCAGCAACTGGCATGTATTTATGACAGTTGCAGCCTCCCAGGGGTCATGTGATCCCCATGTGTAACCTTCCCAGCAGCTTCCGTCAAAATAAATGGGGGCGGGAAAGCCAGATTTGCTTAATGACCGCATGATTCATTTGCAACTGCCAGGATTTGCTTAACCGGCCAAAAAAAAAAAGTCGTAAAACAGGAACAAACCAACCTGCCTGGCTTAGCAATGGAAATTTGGGACTCCATTCGTACTGGTAATACCGATAATCCTCGACTTATGGCCTCAATTGAGCCCAACCTTTCTGTTGTTAAGCGAGACATAGGTTCAAGTGAGCTTTGCTCCATTTTGCCCCAGTTATGGTATGTTCCTTACCATAACTGCAAAGTGCATGACAATCTTAAAGTGTGAAAAATGTTCATAAGTCCCTAACTTTGAATGGCCACTAAGTGAATTGGTTGTAAGACGAGGACTTATCTGTAATTGGATATTCTGCAAAGCCAGCTTGGGGCAACATTACACACAAAGACACGCACGGAGACCAATGAAGTCAGTCCTGGAACTTGGCCAGATTTGAATGCCCTGAATCAGAGAAAGGAAATGTTGCTTCTGCTGGTGGTTTTTCAACCGGCTGGTGACAGGCGTCCCATCCTGACCTCAGCCGAAAGTTCATTTTCTCAGCAGAGGAGCCAAAGAGCCTTATCTCACCCATCCACCCTCTCTCCTTTTTTTCTGAAAAGACTCTGAATTTTGCTCCCGGGCTCTGTCTCAAGAGGATGACTAAATACCATAGCCTCGTTTCTTTGCAAAACACACATACACACCACCGGAGGCTTTTCCAAGAAAAACAACCCCTGCTGAATTCTCAAAATCACTGGAAAAAAGAGATTACAGGTAGCCCTCCACATGCAACAGGGTCAGTGTTTATTTAGTGACTGTTTGAAGTTACAACGGCACTGAAAAATGGGACTTTAGGACCAGTGGTGGGATTCAAATTTTTTTTACTACCAGTTCTGGAGGCATGGCTTGGTGGGCATGGCAGAGGAAAGAAAAATCCCCCTTCCTTCCCCACCCTGCTTTCCAGCTCTGTTCTCCTGTGCAGGGCAACAAATGGAGACCCAGCCAATCAGCTGGGACTCAATGGGAGGCAGAGAAGAGATGGAGTGGAGCCAGTCAGAGGTGGCATTTGCCAGTTCTCTGAACTACTCAAAATTTCTGCTCCCGGTTCTCCAGAACTGGTCAGAATTCACCACCTCTGCTTAGGACTGTTTTTCACAATAATCTAGATTTCAGGGCACTTGGTGAACCAGTGCCACTGGCTGCCTTGTTAAAAATCAGAATCCCTTTGGAGTCTACATGAAATATGGACGAGCAAAAGTTACTCCCAATCTGATGTCCATCACCTCACGACTTACAGTCTTTCCAGCTTGGGGAGCTCATTAAAAGTTCCCACTTCCAAACTTTCAAGGTTGTTAAAAGGTAGTTGGTAAGAAAAGGGCAGGGATGGGATTCTTCCAGTTCTGTGCATTTCGGAGAACCAGCAAATCGTGCCCCTGGCTGTCTCCTTTTTCTTTCTTTTTTCCTCCCGACGATCAGCTGTTCCGACGATCAGCTGTGCCGAGATTCCCCTCGCTGTCTTACTGCTTTGCGCCCCACCACACTCTGTTTTTTGCCTTCCTGGGCCTCAGGGAAGCTTCCTGGGAGCAAAAAATGCTCTCCCAGGAGGCTTCCCTGAGGCCCGAGAAGCAAAAAAAAAAAAAAATGGAGCACACGGAGTGCTGCCAAAAAGGAGAAGAACCCACGCCCACCCAGTTCATATGGCCACGCCCCCTTGCCACGGCCACCGAAATGGTTGTAAAAATATTAGCATCCCACCCCTGGGAAAGGGATAAAAACAGAAGAGGTAAGTCATTTCCAAAGTTAGGCTGCTTATTTAACCACAAGGTATGCATTTATTTACATTTCATCTTTCTGAACCACTCCTCTCCCTTGGAGTGGGGATCTGGTGTGGTGTACAATATACAGATAGTCCTCGACTTACAACGGTTCTTTTAGTGACCATTTGAAGTTGCAACGGTGCTGAAAATGTATGGCCGTTTCTCACACTTAAAACTGTGGCAGCATCCCCATGGCCACGTGAACAAAATCCAGCCGCTTGGCAACTGGCTCCTCTTTAATGATGGTTGCGATGTCCCGGGGTTGCGCGATCCTTTTTTTGCGACCTTTAAACCAAAGTCAACCAGGGAAAACCCGATTCACTTAACAGCCATGTTAATTTCACCACTGCAGTGATTCCTTTAAAAACTGCAGCCGGAAAGGTTGTAAAACAGGGTAAAACTCAATACCCGTCTCACTTAGCAACATAAATTTTGGCTCAGTTGTGGTTATAAGGCGAGGACTTCCTGTATTTGTGTATTTATGTATTTATTTGTTTCCGGCAATATTTGCAAAATCACCTCTCTCCCTCCCCCTCCCTCCCTCCCTCCTTTCCTCTCTTTCTCCCACCCCCTTTCTCCCTTTCTCCTCTCTCCCTCCCCTCTCCCTCCCTCCCTCCCCTTCTCTCCCTCTTTCCCTCCCCCTCTCCTTCTTTCCCTTTCTCTCCCTCTCTCCCTCCCCTCTCTCCCTCCCTCCCCCCCCCTCTCTCTTTGAATCTGTTGTATTAAGATGCAAAAGTTGCCATCAACTGAATGCTATTCCTTGGTTCCTCTGAGGACTGATTTTGCATTACAAATCTTTTTCCAGCTGAATCAATTAAATGACTCAGTGGGAGGGAATTGGCCAGGCTTTCCATCCAGATGTTTTAAATCTTAACTCTCACCTCTTCTTCCCTACCCTGTTTTGACCCTCTGGAGCAGCCCAGGATGACACATTCAGGGCCCAACCTCACAAAGGAGACGTTTTTTTCAAGCTGCCATAATGTCAGTTTATTTTTTATTAGACTTTTTGAATCCCGTTTTTATTACTTCATAAGTTACTCAACACAGTGGAACATAAATTACTCCTTCCTCCTCCTATTTTTCCCACAACAACAACCCTGTGAGGGGTGTTGGGCTAAGAGATAAGGTGATTGGTCCAAAGTCACCCAGCCGGCTTTCATGCCTAAGGTAGGACTAGAACTCACAGTCTCCTGGTAGTTGGTTCAAAGTCACCTTGCCAGCTTTCATACAGGACTAGAACTCACCTAGCCTGTGAGTTTCATGCCTAATGCAGGGCTAGAATTCACTCTAGGTTTCCAGGCCAGCACCTACAACACATTAAACCTCAAAAAAAATCCAACCAGGCTTTAACCAACTTCAGCATGTTGAGTGAACACAAGTAGGGGATGCTATTTAAATTTATTCTGTTAGGCGGCTGGCCATCACATTGCAAACAAAGGGGGAAATGCGAACTTTTAAGATGTGCGGATTTCCACTTCCAGAATTCCCCAGTCAGCCATGCTGGCTGGGGAATTCTGAGAGTGGAAGTCCACACCCTTTAAAATTGTCAAAAACACTGAATTAACTCTTCTCATGAACAAATATCCAGGGAATGGATGTCCTAAAAGTCTTAGTGTTAATTGTAGCATCAGAGAACTGGCAGTTGATTTAATCAAGTTCATTAATCAAGACTCAAAGGAGCTAGCAATTCATCGGACGATATTAAAAAAAAAAAAAAACTCCACGTAGAAATTCAACTTCTCTTTTCACTCCCCCTGCCCTTATGTTCTTCCAATGTGCGCTCTGAAGCCCAGATAAAAAGACACATTGAAAAGGCATCTAACCCTTCTTCTATAACTTGCTAGGTTTTTGACGATTTAGTTTTAATTAGAGTTAATGTCTAAAAATTGGCCAAGAGTGAATAATCCCTCTCATTCAGGATGGATGGTTGTCTGATCTGGCATCAGTTGAGCCTCTGCTGGAAGGATTCATCTGCTTTGGGGCACTGCAGAGGGAAAGAATAACAGAATAACTGAGTTGGAAGGGACCTTGGAGATCTTCTAGTCCAACCCCTTGCTCAGGCAGGAAACCCTGTAGCAATCTGGACAAACAGTTGCCCAATCTCTTCTTGAAAACCTCCAGGGTTGGAGCACCTACAACTTCTGAAGGGCAATCAGTTCTAGCCACTCTTTTGAAGACAGCGAAGTCCACATATTTTGGACAGAGGGGACTGCTGGTTTGGAAGAGGGGTCAAAGAGGCCATCTAGGTCAAAATTGAACAACCCTACCTCAACAGACACCCCCTAACTCCTGTCTACAACGTCGTCCTTTCAGCAATTCCAAGAAGACTCCACACCTATTTGCATCACTCAGATGACCCTGAGGACACAGATAGTCCTCCAAATGGCCTCAACAACTCTCTAAAAAGGATGCAAATGACCAGCTGTCTGCAAGGAGTATAAATCCTTCCATTCCTCACCAGCCAGTCAGAGCTGAAGAAGTTTCTTGGAATGGGAAGTGAAACGTCTTCAAAGAAAAACAAGAAAGTCCAGTTGCTTCTTGAAAAAAAAAAAAAAAACATCTTTAGGACAACCAATGCCTGGATGACTGAGAAGCTCCATAGATGTTCCACTGATTAATTATTCTCCTTGTCCATAAAAATTTCTCCTTGGTTTTAGGTTGGTTTTCTCCTTGATTACTTTCCATCTGTAGCTTCTGAGGAAGAGGGGAAAATGAAGGTCTCAAAGTGGATAAACTCTACAGAAAATCCAAGAGTAACATCTTTGTTGGTACCTAATACACCTTGACTTATAACCACAATTGGGATACTAATTTCTGTTGCTAAGCAACCGCGGATGGCGAGAGAGTTACACCCCATTGTATGACCTTTTTCATCAAAAATCATAAGGTGCAACACTAAATGATAGTCATAGGGTACAATAAGCAATCACATCATACTAGGAAACAGTCCATATAGATCATAAGGATGCAAGCAACAAAGTTACAGCCCTACAGTCACAAGTGGGAGGGGATGGGTGATAAGGAGTGATGGGAAGATTAACAGTAATAGTAGTGCAGACTTTGTAAATAGTTGGACAGTGTTGAGGAAATTATCTGTTTAGCAGAGTGATGGCATTTGGGGGAAAAACTGTCCTTGTGTCTAGTTGTTCTACTGTGCAGTGCTCTATCGCATTGTTTTGAGGGAAGGAGTTGAAATAGTTTCAACTGTTGCCTCCAATACTGGAACATTCACAACTTCTAGAGGTAAGCCGTTCCACTGGTGAATTATTCTCACTATTAGGAAGTTCCCCCTTAATTCCAGGTTGCTTCTCCCCTTCGTTAGCTTCCATCTGTTGTTTCTTGTTTTTTTTTTCCTTTTGGTGCTTTGGGAATTAATTTGACCCCTGCTCTTCTTCGTGGCATCCCCTCAAATACTGGAACACTGTCACCCCTACTCTTTCTTTTCTCTCGACTAGCCATGCCCAAATTCTGCAAACGTCTCTTTGCAACGCACCATTGTTTGATTGTAATGTAGAGTCAACATCTCCCAGTGATCAAGAGACAGTGAATCCCCCCCCCCCCCCCGGGGGTCAGGGCAGAGGGGGGGGGGGGGGGGGCGAAATTAACCACCAATTGCAATGGATTACAAAGGCCAAACAGGATTGCCCTTTGCAT
This sequence comes from Laticauda colubrina, assembly GCA_015471245.1. Taxonomy (NCBI): domain Eukaryota; kingdom Metazoa; phylum Chordata; class Lepidosauria; order Squamata; family Elapidae; genus Laticauda; species Laticauda colubrina. The sequence continues at coordinate 6,942,614 of BLBF01000069.1, forward strand.
TCTCAGATGTTATACCAGCATCTTAAGCCTGGAGGGTGGGAGGGGGCTTGTCAAACTTAATAGGAAACATATGTTTGTGTGTCTGTACGTGTGTGTGTTTGTGTGTTGTGTGTGTGTTATCTCCTCCTCCTCCTCCTCCTCCCTGCTTGCTCTTAAAGCTGGGAAATTCCTGCCTGCCTCTTTTTTTTTTTTTTTTTGCAGATCAAAAATCGCAGTAAGCATCCCCTTCCCAGTAAATACCATGCTGAGCACAATTGCAGCCTTTTCCAGTATTTGGCTTGTCCTATCCACACCTCTCCTGGCCAGTTTCTGTCCCAGCCGATGTTTGTGCTTCAGGACGACAGTCAGATGTATGCATTTGATGCTGGAGAGCATTCCCGAAGTTTCGCCGCAGACAAACATCCTGTAAGTAATGATTTTACTCGGGGTTATTATCATCCGGGATTCGCTTCTCAGATCAAACCATGGCACGCAAAGCTTTTCTGAGCCAGTTTAGCCTAGAGAGCTAACTTGGCTGGTCTTCAACAGGCTTCCTGTCACGGATGAGATAGGCTTGCAAAAATTAGTGATTTGGTTCTTCTTCTTTTTAATAGCAGAGGAATTAATAGCAAGATACTTTTCAAGGCTGTTCTAACACCAAACTTAGAAGTGTTTTACCCAGATAGATAGATAGATGGCTAGCTAGATACATAGCTAGGCAGCTAAGTAGACAGGGAGAGAGAGAGAGGAAGGGAGGAGATAGATAGATAGATAGATAGATAGATAGATAGATAGATAGATAGATAGATAGATAGATAGATAGATAGAT
>BLBF01000069.1:6943431-6959972 GCA_015471245.1 Laticauda colubrina
GATAGATAGATAGATAGATAGATAGATAGATAGATAGATAGATAGATGAGAGCGAGAGAGATGATATAGATAGATAGATGATAGATAGTAGAGAGAGAGAGAAAGAGAGAGATGATATATAGGTATAGATAGATGATAGATATAGACAGATATGTGTGTGGGGGAGGTATATAAATGTAGATATATAAATATATTTCTAAATGATTGGGAGAATTTATTGTTTTCTCTTTTTTTCAGCATCCAGCCCGGGGTGGATTATATATGTTTAATACTAAATTTATTTGATATTTGGGACACCTTTTTTCCTTTTGTACATACCAATTATGTTGGGGCTGATGATGGTATTTCTCGATGTATGGTTTGTTTTGATGGCTTGTTTTGCGCTTTGTTTGTTTTTCCATTTTGTTTTTTTATCCTTTATGATAAAACCAAATAAATATATATACTTAAACACAGAGGCATTTCACCCATTCTGCATGCAGAAGGATTTTGGATGTGAAGATTGATACAGATAATACAAAGTGTATTATTTTCACGCTTTCATTGCCTGCCATTTTGGGTGCTTTGCAGGGGGAAAAATGGAAATCTTGGAGGACAATAAAGGAATACTCTTTAAGTCCAATTGTAATAGTTTTGCAGGTAGTCCTCGACTTACAACCAATGACCAAAGTTACAACAGTCCTGAAAAAAGTGACTTTCATCATTTTTCTTTAAACTTTAAATTGTTCTAATAATTGTAAATAAGAAAACTGATAACCCCAGTTAATCCTTGATTTACAACAGTTCATTAAGTGACGGAAGTTACATAGTACTGACAAATGTAACCGTGACCATTTTTCTTTACTTTAAATCTTTCTAATAACTGTAAGTAAGAGAATCATTAACAATTTACAGGTAGTTCTTGACATATGGCCATTCGAAGTTACAGCACTGAAAAAAGGGACATGATCATTTTTCACACTTACAACTTTTGCAACATCCCCATAGTCACATGATCAAAATTCAAATGCTTGGCAACTGACTCATATTTATGACCATGGCTATATCCCTGGGTCATGCAATCCCCCTTTTGCCACCTTCTGACAATCAAAGTCAATGGGGAAGCCAGATTCATTTAACAACCGGGTTACTAATTGAACAACTGCAGTGATTCACTTAACAACTGTGGCAAAAGGGATAATAAACGAGGCCAAAACTCACTTAACAACTGTCTCACTTAGCAATGGAAATTTGGGGCTGTTTTGATTGTAAGTTGAAGACAATGTATATTTGGGGTTGTCATCTTTGTTGTCTGTTCTCCATAGCATGGAATGGCATCCAAACTTTTTTGAACCCGGTTTAGCTTAGAGAGCCAGCCTAGGTTAGTTTTCAGCAGGCTTGTCACAGATGCAGCAGTGAGGCTTGCAAAAATGAGTGACCCTCTGATTTTCTGCTTTTTTTAATTGTAGAGGATTAGCAATAGCACTTAGACCTTATATAACCCTTCACAGTGCTTTTACAGCCCTAAGTGGTTTACAAAGTCAGCCACTTGCCCCCAGTAATCTGGGTCCTCATTTCACTCACCTCAGAAGGATGGAAGGCTTGAGCTAGTCAGAATCTAACTCCTGGCAGTTGGCAGAGTTAGAGAAGAATACAATAGAATAAGAAATAGAATAGAATAAGAAATAGGAATAATAGAATAAGAAATAGAATTATAGAATAGAATAATAGAAAGAATAGACTAGAACAGAACAGAATAGCAACAGCACTTAGACTTTTATACGACTTCAGTGCTTTACAGCCCTCTCTAAGCAGTTTATAAAGCCAGCCTATTTCCCCCAACAATCTGGGTCCTCATTTTACCAACCTCGGAAAGACAGAAGATTGAATCTACCTTGAGCTGGTCAGGATCAAACTCCTAGAGTGAGCAGTGAGTTAACCTGCACTACTGCATTCTAATAACTGCGACACCACGGCACTGGCACCACAGAATAATAGCCACCTACCTTTGAAGATTGTCCTAATGTCAAAGAGTGAGGATCACAGGCATTTTACCCATTGCGCATACCACTTTCTTGGGATTTGCTTTCATGTTGATTATACGGAGAAGGTCATTTTTGAGTTTTCACTGGATGCCAATTTGGGTGATATGCAAGGAAAAGAATTGGACATCTTGGCATTAAATTAAGACATTTTTTGGGGGGGGGGGGGTGGGGGTTGATTGTACTTTGGAGCAGTAGAAGGAAGACCATGTATGGCAAGAGATTTCCATGCAAAGACAAATTGAAATATGGCAGGGAATGGCTGGCTGGGGAATTCTGGGAGTTGAAGTCCACAAGTCTTAAAGTTGCCAAGTTTGGAAAACCCTGGTATAGTTGGAGACCTCTGCATAGGTCTCTCCGCTTGAGCAAGGGGTTGGACGAGTAGACCTCCAAGGACCCTTCCAACTCTTATGTTCTAGAAACACAACAAGTTTGTTTTAAAAGAATGTGCACAGATGTGCTTCCTTGTGGCTGACGGCATCTTGCAAAAGCCAGGAGGGATGAATGAAATCTTTGTGCATTGGACAATTGGTGATCTGGGAGTACAGCTTTCGCAAACGGCTGGGAGGGAGATTTAAGTACACGGGAGAGTACATAGGCTGCATTCCTTTTCGAACCGTTCTAACAGTTCACAGGGTTTGGGGGCAGTTCCCCAAATGAGGTGGAAATGTGATTTTTGCACTGTTGGTTGGGGCAGCTCCCCTAGTATCACTTCCGAAGCCTGATTCTGTAGTATTAAACCCTCTGGTTTTGTGTGAATTGGGGAACTGTGTGAATAGAATAGAATAGAATAGAATAGAATAGAATGGAATGGAATGGAAGGGAAGGGAAGGGAAGGGAAGGGAAGGGAAGGGAAGGGAAGGGAAGGGAAATATTTGTTTAGCAGAGTGATGGTGTTTGGGAAAAAACTTCTTGTGTCTAGTTGTTCTGGTGTGCAGTGCTCTATAGCGTCGTTTTGAGGGAAGGAGTTGAAACAGTTTATGTCCAGGATGTGAGGGGTCTGTAGATATTTTCACAGCCCTCTTTTTGACTCGTGCATTACACAGGTCCTCAATTGAAGGCAGGTGGGTAGTAATTGCTTTTTCTGCAGTCCTAATTACTCTCTGAAGTCTGTGTCTGTCCTGTTGGATTGCAGAACCAGACCAGACAGTTATAGAGATGCAGATGACAGACTCAATAATTCCTCTGTAGAACTGGATCAGCAGCTCCTTGGGCACTTTGAGCTTCCTGAGTTGGCACAGAAAGAACATTCTTTGTTGGGCTTTTTTTTCTGTACATACATTAAGGGCCTGGAGGCTAAAACATATGAAGAACGGTTGCAGGAATTGGGTACGTCTAGTCTAGAGAAAAGAAGTAATTAAGGGGGGGGGGCATGATAGCAGTCTTCCAGTATTTGAGGGGCTACAAAGAGGATTTATATCCTCTTATTCAACTTATTCTCCAAAGCACCAGAAGGCAGGACAAGAATCAATGGAGAGAAACTAATCAAGGAGGGAAGCAACCCGGAATCAAGGAGAAACTCCGTAACACTGAGGACAGTCAACCAGCGGAACAGAAGCTACCTTCAGAAGTTGTGGGTGTTCCAACACTGGAGGCCTTTAAAGAGGCTGGACAGCCACCTGTCTGAAATGGTATTTTCCTGCTTGAGCAGGGGGTTGGACTAGAAGAGGGGAATCCAATCTTGGCAACTTTACGTCTGGAGGACTTCAACTCCCAGAATTCCCCAGTCAGCAAAGCCAAGCTGGCTGGGGAATTCTGGGAGTTGAAGTCCATCAGATTTAAAGTTGCCAAGGTTGGAGACCCCTGGAGCAGGAGACCTCCATGGTCCTTTCCAGCTCTGTTTTGATTGATTGAAACATGCAGATTTGTGGCACTCTGCCTAGATTTGTGCTTAGTGCAAACTTTTCTGCTCAGGTGGGAAGTGAAAAAGAGCAAGCAGCATCAAGTGTGCAACTGGTAGAAAAAGTAAACAGGATTCCCACCTGCTTTGGACGGGTGGGCTGCATGTTCTCTATCTGTGCCTGTTGGAAGATAATTTTCACAAGATCGTAACACTTTCCACCTGACTGGGCTGGAGAAGCACTTTTATAGGGACTCTATCCAGGTAGTCCTTGACTTACGCCAAAATTGAGCCCAAAATTTCTGTTGCTAAGTGAGACCCGTTGTGAAGAGAGTTTTGCCCCATTTTATGACCTTTCTTGCTACCGTTAAGTGAATCAAGTGCAGTTAAGTAACACGGTTAAATGAATCTGCCTTTCCCATTGACTTTGCTTGTCAGAAGGTCACAAAAGGGGATCACATTGCAACCATCATAAATATATACTAAAGAACTGCAGTGAATGTTGCAAAATGGAACAAGGTCGCAAAATGGAACAAAACTGATTAACATCTCACTTAGCAATAGAAATTTTTGGGCTCATTGGTGGTTGTAATTTTGAGGATTGCCTGGATATCAAGATAATTAAAAGTATGAGAAGTATGGTTGCATTTCTAAACAGAGCATTTTGAGAACATAAGGACGAAATGAATAATCTTTGTTAGGAAAAAAATATCCACCAGAGATATATCAGGTTGCCTAGATTTAAAATATTTCTCAAGGTTTGCTGAGTTGGCTGCGATCTGAGTCTTTGGAGGAACTGAGGAGAGACATGTAGTGGAAAATATATGATTTGTTGCTTGCCTCTATGGGAGAACTTAAAAGAGGAAGGAAGTTAGCTAGCCATTATGCAGCTGAGATGTAAAGGAAAAAAAAATGAAAGTAGAGAGAGAGAAAAAAATGATTTCCCAACCCCCCCCCCCCCCCGCCATAACCATCAAAGATAAGTAGGTTTCAGTGTTTCTGAAACTTGATTGCTTTTAAGATGAGTGGACTTCAATTCCCAGAATTCCCTAGCTAGCCATGCTGGCTGGGGAATTCTGGGAGTTGAAGTCCACCCATCTTAAAGCGGTCAAATTTCAGAAACCCTGCCTCAGGTCCACCATTTGTATATTTAAAAAAAGCCTCAACAACCCCACCTAATATTCCAATACCAAATATCCTGTTTAAATGTATTTTTATCTGTTTTAAACATGTGCTCCTTGCACCGTTTTTGTCTCGGAACACGGCACAGGGATGTGTCTGGGGTTTTTAATCAAAGGCTACCTTGCTGTCTTAATATTCCTAGCAGAAAATACCTCAGGTTATCTTAATTTTCCCTAAAGCATAAGCCATGCATTCCCCCCCCCCCTTCTCCCCAAATTCGAGAGAGCAAATGCATAAGAAACACAGCTCTGGGGGAAAAAACAAAAAGCCTGCTGGATGAACGACCAAAAAAACTGTATTTTGGCATTTCTTCTGCTGCTGGCTGGAGGGGCCCCAAATGCGAAGGGCTGAACTGGTTCCAAGGTGAGCAACAGCTGTGGGCCATTTGGGCTCTGCAAATTTTCAAACCCCATTAGATCAGTGGCTGTTTGTTCCACGGGGTCTGTTTGAAACCCAAGGTCAACTAACTGCATGGAAAGGAACCCAGCATCTGTCCAGAAAAATCAGCATTGCAGCTTGCAGTGTCAATGGATGGGGAACTGGGGGGGGGGGGGGGGCTGGCTTATGCCTGGGTTTTGTGGAAAAGGGGGTTATGGTTGGCTTGAGGCACTTTGGGATCTCAATGGTGCAGAACCTACAGGTGTGGTCAACTAATTGACTCAAACATTGTCTGGCCAAGATGTGGATTTCAAAGCAGAGCATCTGTTTCACTCCTTTCTTCCCTTTTCTTTCCTTTCCTTTCTTCCCTACTTTCCTTTCCTTTTCCTTCTTTCCTTCCTCTTTCTTCCCTCTTTGCATTTTTCCTTTCCTTTTTACCTTCCTTTCTTCCCTCCTTCATTTTTTTTCTTCCCTTTTTCCTATTTTCCTACCTTCTTCCTTCCCTTTCTTTCTTTCTTTTTTTCCTATTTTCCTACCTTCTTCCTTCCTTTTTTCTTTTGTTTTCTTTCTTATTTTTCTTTTTCTATTCTTTTAATTTTTTAAATATTGTTTTTATTATTTTTTATAAATAACTGAAGGCCGCAAACATACTTCATATTCCTTCCTCCTCCTATTTTCCTCACAATAACCCTGTGAGGCGAGTTGGACTTAGAATGACTGGCCAAACTCACTCAGCCATCTTTTGTGCCTAGGGCGGGACAAGAACTCACTGTCTCCTGGTGATTGGATCAGAGTCACCCAGCTGTCTTTCTTGCCTAAGGCGGGACTAGATCACATGACCACATTTTGGAAACTCCGTAAGAGGCATTATTTATAGATCATTTGCCCACTGTTACCTGAGATTTCCTCACGACGGTTTTGGTGAAAACTGGCATATACTTCCTCTTTTTGGCAAAACCATGCCAATGAACAGCCATAGTTTCCGCTTAATGACCATTGCAAAAGGTCATAAAATCAGGTTTGTGTTAGTACCTTGACAATTTATGACCATTAATGGGCAGGCTCCATTATGGTCATAACACGAGGATTACCTGTATTCCCAGGTTACACATTCACCTTATTACAGCCTTTTCAGTTCAGGTTGTCCAAAACTTACAACCATTCGTTTAGTGACCAAAGTTACAACAGCACTGAAAAAAGTGATTTATGACCATTCTTCACACTTATGACCACTGCAGGCATCCCCGTGGTCCCGTGATCAAAACTCAGAGGCTTGGCAACTGACTCATATTTATGACGGTTGCAGCCTCCCAGGATCGTGTGATCAACTTTTACAACCTTCTGACAGGCAAAGTCAATGGCGGAAGCCAGATTCACTTCACGACTGTTAACTAATTTAAGAACTGCAGTGATTCACTTAATAACTGTGGCCAGAAAGGTTGTAAAATGGGGCAAAACTCACTTAACTGACTTGCTTAGTGACTGAAACCTTGGGCTCAATTGTAGTTGTAAATCGAGGACTACCCGTAGAGGTAGTAAGTAGCCTTCAAGGCAGGAGACAAACTTTCTGGATCTGAAAGAGCTGATTTCTGCAAAACGAGCCATCCCCACTGCTTTTTTCTTAAATCCACTTTTATTTCCCCAAGGAGAGTTTTCTTTGGACCTAATCTCTTCCTGGTTCCAGACTCCGTGTTTGCGAACTGGCATTGGGTTTCTTCCAAGATCTGGCCCCTTGTTTATCCTGGAGACAGGACTGAATTCAAGGTTCTTTCCTGCTGTGCAGTCTGAGTATTAAACCGAGCCAGATCAAGATAAAAGCATTTCTGAGGGAGAGGCAAGGAAGAAATATCCCTGAGGCCTTTTAGCAAAAGATTGAGCTCCCTTAACCATCCCACCAGATGTTCAGGACAGACGGTGCAAAGCAGCACAAGGGACAGTAGATCACAGACTCAGATCATGCAAAAAGATCGCAAAAGCCGATTACAAAAGGACACCTAACACAGAGGCCCAAATGAGTCACTCGAACAGCTGTAAAAAATGGTCCTGCGCCAGTCCTGAAAACAGGTGGGAACAATAAGAGGTGAAAGTATGTGGAAAACGAGCAGGTTAAAAGGTTTTCAAACACAGGTAGGTCCCCGACTTACGACCACAACTGAGCCCAAAATGTATGTTGCCAAGCGAGACATCGGTTGGGTGAATTTTGCGTTTTCATGACTTTCTTTGCCACATTGTTAAGCGAATCGCTGCGTCGTTAAGCAAATAACACCGCTGTAAAGTGGTATCCAGCTTCCCCATTGATTTCATTTGTCAGGTCACAAAAGGGATCATGTCATGTGACCTTGGGAGGCGGGGGCCCCCGCCATAAATTTGGATCCCGTGGCCACCGGGTTGTTGCAATGGCCACGAAGGGTGAGGAACAGTCACAAGTCACTTGCACACCCTTGGCTCACCAGGCAGCATCCTGAACTGCTTTTGGGCAGAGGAAAGTGAGAGTAATTGCAGGGGACAATATTAGGAGACGGTACAGCTGGTCCTCAACTTACAACGCTTCATTTAGAGGCCCTTCAAAGTTGCCACTGTGAACAAAGTGGCTTAGGATTGGGTTGCACACTTAAATACCACTGCAGCATCCCTATGGTTCAGGTGAAGAGAAACCAGGCGATTAGCAACTGACTCATATCTATGACGGTGGCAATGTCCCTGGGGGAGACTATGGGATTCCCTTTTGCAACTTTCTGGCAAGCACAGTCAATGGAGAACCCAGATTCATTTAACAACCACATTCCTTACTTAACAACCGCCATGATTCCCTGAACACACGCCTTCCCTAAAAGGCCGTAAAATGTGGCAAAATTCACTTAACAGCTCAGCAAAAAGGAATTGGGGGCTCCGCTCCGGTCGTAAATCGAGGATTCCCGGTCGCCAAATGCCAAAGGCAACTCTGTGTGCCAGGATGCCTTCAATCTCATCCAACCACCACATCCCAGGTCCCTGGGCAGAACTCGGTAGATAGGCAGACAAAAGCGCCAAGTCCAGCTGACTGTGGGATCCGCCATAATAACGCCATTAGACTGACACACCACTCAACCCTCAGCAAAACCGAGGGGTCGGGACGGGGGGGGGGGGGGAGGGAGTGAGTAAAGAGGTTGGAGGAACCTTTGGGAGGGGCTCCTCCAAGCTCCCTGCCTGTAAAGTTTGGTCTGCATCAGACAGGCAGCAGCACTTCCACAAAAACAAGATCAGAGCAGCAGCTGAGCTTATAAAGAGACTCCCCGCCTGCATTCGGTCCCACCAGGAACCTGGAAATACCCCTCCCTCCCCTTCCTTTCCTCCCTCTTTCCTTTCTCCTTCCATCTTGTCTTTCATCCCTTCATTCTTCCTCCTTCCTTCCTTCCATCCTCTTCTTTCCTCCCTCCCTCCCTCCCTCCCTCCCTCCCTCCCTTTCCTTCCTCCTTCCTATCTTTTCTCCTTCCATCCTCTTCTTTCCTCCCTCCCCTCCCTTCCATTCTTTCTCCTTCCATCCTCTTCTTTCCTCCTTCCTTCCATCTTTTCTTCCTTCCATCTTTTCTCATTGCTTCCTTCCCTCCTCCCTTCTTTCCTACCCTCCACCCTTCATTCCATTTCTTCCTCTTTTCTCCTTCCATCCTCTTCTATCTCCCGCCCTCCCCTTTTTCTTTCCTCCCCCTCCCTCCCTCCCTCCCTCCTTCCCACTTGGGAGGGGGCAGGGGCAGCAGAGGCCAAGTAAAGGCAGGAGAGGATCTCATTAAAACTTCCCTGTTCTTTGGACCGAGTTACTCCGAACTTACAAACCAAATCAGCAGAACCTGTGAAAACTGCGCCGGAGGAAAAGGAATCCGGCTTCAGGCAGGGCCGGAGGGGAGAAAAACGCCGGGTCCCCCTTTCTGCCCTCCCCCCCCCCCAAGTCGTTTCGTTTATCGTCCGTATTTCCTTGCTCGGGGCAAGGCTGGCGCGAAGACGTGGAAACTTTGCACAACTGAAGCCTCGCCGGCCGTTTCCGTTGAGAGGCAGATCCACTTAATCCGAATCGCTTCGAGGCTCTTTTATTTTGAACCTGGCCTTGCAATTTGGGCGGCAAGGAGGCCTCTGAGCATGGGCCGAGTGCTGCACTTGCGCGTATGATTTCCCCCCATTACGGACGGTCCTGCCGTTTCCCCAGTTTTGCAGGAAATGAGCAACGGCGCTTTAATCCGAAGCAAACGAGGGTCGCAAACATCAGAGAGGGAAAGAGCCCAAAACCCACGTTTGCGAGGTTGTGAGAACAAGAGTAACAAAACCGATCCCAACACCCTCCAACGTCACTCTGCACCCTGCACGTGACCCAGCGTGACTCCGGTTTGAATACGATCAAACTGACCTCTGGGCGGGGAGATAAGCAGCTTCATTTGCATTCATGGCGACCGTGAGGCTTTGCGAAGATCAACCACGCCCCCTCCCCGCCTCCCGTGCCTGCCCCGTGACTTTTTGCAATTTTTCCCTGCAAGTGTCGAGGATGGGACCAGTGGGAATGTTCGAAAAAGTTGTGTGTAAAACCCACGGATACGTGTTTGGCCGCGGTTGCGCAGGACGCCCTAACCTCAGTGTCCATCGCCGCCCTAGGGGTGGGTGTCGTTGGTTGATCAGTGTATACTCTGGTTTCTCTTCAGATCGCATAAATCTTTCGCCTTTTACTAAAGATTTCCGTGGAGAGGAACATTTATGAGTTTCGATTAATTTTTTGAGGCCCTGCTTCGGTTGGGCTACCTTTACCTGGTTCCAAAAATAGAAAAAAAATGGCTTACGAAATTTCACTTTCCTCTTTACGCATCCCAGCGTTTTACGTGGATGACGTAAAGGTGCAGGAGAGCAACCCGGATGCTTAGGCAACTGTGGGTTAAAACACGCGATGGAGGGTGGCCGGTCTAGTAAAGAGGGGAGACGTGTGACAGCATCTTCCAATATTTGGCGGGCTGCCCCAGAGAAGGGGAGGGGAGGGGAGGGGAGGGGAGGGGAGGGTCAATCTCTTCTCCGAAGCATCTGAAGGTCAGACAAGGAACAATGGATGGAAACTGAACAAGGAGAGAGATTCAACCTGGAAAGGAGGAGAAACTTTCTGACAGTGAGAACAATCAACAGAACAGAAGTTGTCTTCGGAGGTTGTGGGAACTTCATCACTTGAGACTTCAAAGAAGAGATTGGACTGCCATTTGTTAGAAATGGTATAAGGTCTGCTTAGACAGGGGGTTGGACTAGATGACCTACAAGGTCCCTTCCAACTATGTTGATCTGTTTGTTAATCTGGATGGCTGAGGAAGAATGTTTTCTTTTGGCGTTTATTCTCATGGCTTGGAGTCCCCAACCCCTGATGAATGGTCCTGCACAAACATGCAGAATGCAGGCAGCACACACAAAAAGCACACACCCTCTGGTCCACAAATCCGTGCCTGGTTCCCAAAAGGTTGACCTATGGAACAATAATCTTGGGATTGTCCTGCATCTTTCCATTTGGCTGGATCGCAAAGGGGTGTGTGTGTGTGTGTGAGGGTTAGGTTTCTCAATGGAACACCTGCTTAACTATCTCTCAATTGATTTTCCTATAGGCCCCCCCAAAAATAATTGATATTGGTTGGTTGGTATATAGCAGGGGTCTCCAACCTTGGCAACTTAAAGAGTAGTGGACTTCAACTCCTAGAATTCCTCAGCCAGCTTTTGCTTTGCTTAACTTTGCTGGCTGAGGAATTCTGGGAGGTCCACAAGGATGCAAGGGACCTTGGGGAAGATCTTCCACTCCAGAGGTCTCAAACCCTTTCAGGCTCCGTGGACTGGCAGCAGCAGCAGCAGCAGTAGTAGTGGGGGGGGGGGGCAAGAGTGGGAGAAAGGATGGTTGCAGGCACATGCCTTCTGCTTACACAAATGGAGCTTCACAGCTTTGCCTGCAGCTTGTGAAGTCTGGTCACCTGGGGGTTGGGGGGACCCCTGTTCTAGTCCAATCCCTGTCCAAGGGATTGTCCAAGGCAGGAGGGGCCATGCCATCCCAGACATATGGATGCCCAACCTTTTCTTGAAAATCTGCAGCAATGGAGCACCCCCAACTTCCAAAGAGAAGAGGTGCCACTGGTTCATTGTTCTCACTGGCAGCAAATTTCTCCTTAATTCCAGGTTGCTTCCCTCCTTGATCAATTCCCATCAGTTGCTTCTTGTCCTGCCTTCAGGTTCTTTGGAAAATGGGTTGACCCATCCTTCTTTGTGGCATCCCTTCCAATACTGGAAAACAGCGTGTCATTCCTGATCCTCTTCTTTATTAGGCTGGAGACATAGCTAAGTCCTTTGAACAGTTCATCGTGCAATTTATTCTGCAGATCCCTTAATGATCTTTCTTGCACTTCTCTGCAGTCTTTTGGTGTTCCCAATTCGGGTTTGAGCTTGGTGCCCAGGCCAATGAGGGATGCCAGACAGGAGGTGCAAGATTTTCCAATTGCTTTTTATTGGAGTACTCCCAAGGAAAAGGGCTCCAGGCAGGGGTGGGATCCAACCGGTGTATAGCTGAGTTTTGATTTGCTGCACATGCATGTGAATCGTGGCCAGCTTGTTGCCTGGACAGGTGAGCAGCACTGCACGCGGATGTGTGTTTGAAAAAGCATTTTTTTCTGCTTTTTCAACCTCAGCTATGCCGTGCAAAACAGTTGAGGTTGAAAAAGCAGGAAATAAAGGACAGGTAAGAGCCCAGGCAGGCGGGTGGCCCAAAACAACAGCAGACCTAGAACTGGTTCTATGTCTGTTGATCTTCAAAGCTACCAGTTCTACAGAGCCGGATAGAACTGATAAAATCTCACCCCTGGCTCCTGCCAAAAATGCCAAGGACCAAGAACAAAGGATTAAGAAAGCTTTATTCTTTATAAAAGGGGAAGGCGGGATAATAAGAAATATCATATCTAATATCCAAAAGTGGGGGCAATAATTCTACAATTTGTTCTGATGTGTCTCTATTTGCTCCAGGCCATCTCTACGCCTAACTCCTAGCTGAGGTCTGCAAGTTGCCAAACCTTTGCTCCCAGAATTGTGACAAGCTTTACAAATGCATATTTCCTCTGAATAATCATTCTTTGTTCTTCCTAAACAGACCCCCCAATTATAGGCTCCCGGATTTCCTTTCCAGGGTGTGTCATGACCTGATTTTATTTTACTAGGCTTTCTAGGGTCTCAGCATCATTTTTACATCGTGGCAAAAAAAAAAAAAACTGGAGGGAAATATTCTGCGTGTGGCCTTCCCAAGGCATTATTAAGTGGTAGCTATCGACCCTTCCTGTGATCATCTGTTGATGCAGCCTTAGGGACTGCATTGGCTTTGGCAGCTGCAGCACGCTGCTGGCTCCACCAGAAATGCAAGGCATCCCGCGCCATCGCGCACAAACACGTGTCCCCGGGTGAACAAAAACCCCCTTTTGAATATTATCATCCATCACGGCAGAAGAGCAGCTTTTCCTCCTCGCAATGCATCACGGTTGAAGCCAATGCAAATGAGGCTACTCCTCGCCCCGCCTCCCCCGCTCAGTTCATTTCCCGTTGGCTGCGATGCTACCGATGAGAAACCTGGACAACAGAACAGAACAGAACAGAACAGAACAGAACAGAACAGAACAGAATAGAATAGAATAGAATAGAATAGAATAGAATTCTTTATTGGCTGAGTGTGATTGGACACACAAGGAATTTGTCTTGGTGTAAATGCTCTCAGTTATACCTAAAAGAAAGGATACGTTCGTCAGGAGTCGAGAATCATCAGGTACAACACTTAATGATCGTCGTGGGGTACAATAAAGCAATCAATCATACTAGGAAACAATATAAATCGTAAGGATACAAGCGACAAAGTTACAGTCATGCAGTCAGAAGTGGGAGGGGACGGTTGGTAAGGAGCGATGAGAAGATTAACAGAAATCGGAGTCACGCCTATAGTTACAATCAGGAAGTCAGCTGCATGTTGTGATTTATTTTATTTTTTTACAGAAGTGGGTGTAACTTTTCCTCCGCATCGTTATCAGACTTGGAAGCCTCGTTTTGCTGACGGTCAGTTTTTGCACACTTTAAGCGAGACTCCGATCCGAGCGCCGATTTTTCCTCGTCAACAAAGCGTTAAATCTAATCCCAATTGAGCGGGGAGGCGGGGCGAGGAGAAGCCTCATTTGCATTGGCTTCAACCGTGATGCTTTGCGAGGAGAAAGGACCCACGACTCTCCCGTGATGGATGACACCGTTTCGCTCAGTGCGAAAGTCTCAGTATTGAAATCGGCGGGAATATTCGAGAAAGCCTTCCTGTTCACCGGCGAACACGTGTTTGTGCGCGGTCATGCGTGGGACGCCGTAACCTCAGGGTCCATCGCCGCCGTAGGGCTCGGTTTCGGAAGGCAGGGTAAGTTGCCTTTTCTTCTGTGGCGAAGTGAGTCCAGAGTCTGGGTTATGACTCTTCAATTTTTGGAGGCCCTGAATCGATAGGGCTACTCTGGTCTGGTTCTAAAGGTAGAAAAAAAACTTAACGGTGGCCGGGAATTGTTTTTCTTCTCCGGTTGTTGTTTGAGCGGGTGTTTCTGCGCTTTTTTCCGGCGGTTGCTGCTCATTGTCGGTCTTAATGGTTGAGGGAGAAGAGAGAACGTTTTCTTTCGGCCTTTATTCTCATCGCTTGCGGGTCCTCGATCCCGGTCTACACCGTCGCTTCTGCCCCATGTCCCGGATGCCCAAAACATGGAAGACCGCTCCTCTCTCCCGGGGATTTCCAACCTTGACGCGTTTAAACCTGTCGGACCTCAACTCCCAGAATTCCCCAGCAGTGGGGAATTTGGGGAGTTGAAGTCAGCTAGACAGATTTGGAAACCCCTGACCTCTATGGGATGATCCATTGGATTCTCCTGCATCTTTGCATTTGGCTGGATCCGGGGTGGGTTTAGGTTTCTCAATGCTTCAGTACCTCTCAATTGATTTTCCTACTGGCTCAAGGAATAATAATGGATATATATGTATAGGTAGGTATATGTATATATATATATATATAGGTATAGGTGTATATATATATATATATATTTGTTTTCTTAGGCTTTCGCGGGTACTTACATGTGTGCTGTTTAGCTTCCTTCGGGTATTATCCCACGTCATTGTAGTTCTGTTAAAGTTGTAGCAACGTTTCAGCAGAATCCCATCTGCCATCCTCAGGCAGAGGTATATATATAGGTATATATATATATAGGTATACACACACACACACACACACACACACATATATATAGGTATACACACACACACACACACACCTATATATATGCCTATATATATATATACATAGATAGATAGAAATATATATGCGTTTTCTTAAGTTTTCGTGGGTACTTAGATGTATGCTGTTCAGCTTCCTTCAGGTATTATCCCACGTCATTGTAGTTGTGCTTTTAAAGTTGTAGCAACGTTTCAGCAGAATCCCATCTGCCATCATCAGGCTTCTATATATTCCAGACAAACTCAATACAGAAGCCTGATGATGGCAGATGGGATTCTGCTGAAATGTTGCTACAACTTTAAAAGCACAACTACAATGACGTGGGACAATACCCGAAGGAAGCTGAACAGCACACATGTAAGTACCCGCGAAAACTTAAAAAAATGTGTGTGTGTGCAGCAGCAGTGGTGGGAGAGCAGGAGAAAGAGAAGGAGAAGGAGAAGAAGGAATGTTTCAGGCACACGCCTGCTACTTACACAAATGGAGCTTCACAGCTTTGCCTGCATCTTGTGAAATCCGGTTGGTTCCCAATGGGCCCCGGGGTTGAGGGACCCCAGTTCTAGTCCCAAGGCAGGAAGGGTCATATTATCCCAGACATATAGATGCCCAATGTTTTCTAGAAAAACTGCAGCAATGGAGCACCCCCAACTTCTCAAGACAAGAGATGCCACTGGTTAATTGTTCTCACTGTCAGGAAATTTCTCCTTATTTCCAGCTTGCTTCTCTCCTTCATTAGTTTCCATCCATTAGTTCTTGTCCTGCCTTCAGGTGCTTTGGGAAATGGGTTGACCTACCCCCTTCTTTGTGGCATCCCTTCCAATACTGGAAAACAGCATGTCGTTCCTGGTCCTTTTCTTTATTAGGCTGGAGACATAGCTAAATCCTTTGAACTGTTCATCTTGCATGTTAGGTTCCGCCAAAAAAGCGTTAAATCTAATCCAAGCTGACTGGGGAGGCGGGGAGAGGAGTAGCCTCATTTGCATTGGCTTCAACCATGATGCTTTGCGAGGAGAAAGGACCTGCGACTCTCCCATGATGGATGTACCGTTTTGCTTTGTGCGAAAGTCCCGCTTTTGCAACCGGTGGGAGTCTTCGAGAAAACCTTCCCGTTCACCCACAGACAAGTCTTAGTGCTCAGTCGAGCGCGGGATACCATAACCTCAAGCATCCATCGTCTCTGTAGGGTTCGGGTTCGGCAGAAAAATGGGTTACCTTATCTTGATGTGCTGAACTGAGTCCCCTCTGGGTTGACTCTATCCTCAATTTTTGGAGACCCTCCATTGGTAGGGTTTTTTTTCTGCTTTGGTGTAAAAGTAGGCAAAGCTTTCATGAGCAGCACATGAATTTTTAGCTTTTTTTTTTTTGTCCTTTGAAAGGGTGATTTTTGTTTGTGTGAATTGATCAAGGGGAATGTTTTCTTTTGGTGTTCTCATTGCTTGTAGGTCTTCAACCTGTGGTCTATGAGTGGACCCTATGCCACCTCGAATCCACGATTGCTATAGCTGACCTATGGTAGGGGATTCCAAGCTGGCAACTTTTAGGCTTGGCAGACCTCAACACCCAGAATTCCCCAGCAGGGCAAAGCTGCCTGTGGAATTCTGGGAGTTGAATTCCATCAGACATAAATATGCAAGGTGGGAGACCCATGAATAATCTATGGGTTGTCCTGCATCTTTGCATTTGGCTGGGTCCCAAAGGGGGGGTGGAGTGGAAGGGTTGGGTTTCTCAATGGAACACGTGCTTAACTACCTCTCAATGGGTTTTCCTATAGGTTCAAGCAACAATAATTTATATTTGTTGGTTGATATATGGCAGGTGTCTCCAACCTTGGCCACTTTAAGACTTGTGGACTTCAACT
>BLBF01000069.1:6964972-6985149 GCA_015471245.1 Laticauda colubrina
AGCCTGGTGCCCAGGTCAGTGAGGGACCCCAGACAAGAGGTGCAGGGTTTTCTAATTGCTCTTAACAAAGGATTAAGAAATCTTTATTTTTTAGAAAGGAGAAGGTGGGAAAATAAGAAATATCCAATTTCCAAACTGGAGACAATATTCTCAATTTGCTCCAGGTAATCTCTATGCCTAACTCCTAGCTGAGGTCTGCAAGTTGCCTAACTCTTTACTACCCAGAATTGTGACAAGCTTTACACAAGTATATTTCCTCTGAATAAGCATTCTTTCTTCTTGTTAAACAGACACCCCAATTACAGGCTCCCAGATTTACTTTCCAGGGTGTATCATGACCTGGTTTTATTTTAGCAGGCAGCCAGTGGCTTTCAAGGGACTCACCATCGTTCTCACATTGTGGAAACCAAAATTGGACAAAGTAATCTGGGAACCCAGAGCTGGATTGAACCCAAGTGGCTCGTGTGATCTGCTACAGTCGGGGCAGGGGAGAATTGGTGGTGATCCGCCCCCCAGATTTTGTTCTATTGTACTTTATTAATTTTATTTGATTCTTTTTATTAGCTTTTTATTGTTTTTTTTATTTTAAAGATGGTTTTACATTCTATAAGCCACCTCGAGTTGCCATGGGTGAAGAATAGGCAGCAATATAAAATCAATACCTAAACAAGAATTCTACATGTGGCTTTCGCAAGGCTTGATAAAGTGGGACCTATCAACCCTTCCTGTGATCATCTGTTGATGCAGCCTTAGGACCCCATTGGCTTTTTTGGCAGCTGCAGCACACTGCTGGCTCCACCAGAAATGCAAGGCATCCCGCGCAATCGCGCACAAACACGTGTCCCTGGCTGAACAAGAACCTTTTTTCTGAACATTCCCGCCGGTTCCAGAAGCAGGACTTTTGCACGAAGCGAAATGCTGCATCCATCACGGGAGAACCGCGGGTCCTTTCTCCTCACAAAGCATCACGGTTGAAGCCAATGCAAATGAGGCTACTCCTCTCCCCGCCTACCTGCCCAGTTCGTTTCCCGTCGGCTGCGATGCTCGCGATGAGAAACCTGGACGCTCCAATCGGAGTCTCGCAGAAGTTACAATCAGGATGCCAAACGGATGTCAGTTGCATATTGTGACTTTTTTTTCTTTTTTCAGAAGCGGGTGTAACTTTTCCTCCGCATCGTTATCAAAGGATTGGCAGCCTCTTTTAAGCCCCTGTCACACTGCACCAACGGATGCAAAGAGGAGGTAAAACAGACAAAAAAGCTTGTCATCCGTTGGAAAATGCGATGTACTCACTGCCTCCGTTTTGCTTCCTCTCTATCCGTCCAGCATCCGTTTATTGATGTTTCATCCGCTCAGAAAGTTTTGAGCTGCTCAAAACTTTTGCACGGAAAATGTATCCAATTCGTCCGTTCTGCATCCGCTACGCATCCGCTTTGCATCCGTTCTGCATCCGCTATATCCGCTAGGCATCCGCTGCACATCCGCGCAACTCGCATCCGCTTGGACGCAGGGAGGAAGTGGAATGGATGCAGAACGGATGCAGAACGGATGCAGAACGGATGCAGCACGGAAACAAAGCGTTTAAAACGGAAAAAACGTTTGCAGAGGGGACCTATCTCGGATATTAAGGATGCCTAGAGGATGCCTAGAGGATGCAAAGGGACACCTATACTGCCTATAAAAAGGGGGAGCAACTCACCCGCATCTCACTTTCAGACCAGCAGCCTAGCTGTGCAGACCTCTGCAGCCTTCATCTGACTCTTGCTCTTCGACAGCATCCAGCCATGTCCACCGTGGATCGTAACACAGTCCTTTTGGCAGCCACCATCCTTCTGCAACAGTGCGAAGCCATCTACAGGCTCTGTGAACTCTACTACGGGAAGAAAAAGAGACGGCCAAGAGGCGTCTGGGGATGAAGATGGATCGCCAGAAGAGCAGAGTACGGACTGTATAACAATCTGATGGTGGAGCTCAGGAGCGAAGACACTCGGGCGTTCCAGAACTTCATGAGGATGCCTCCAGCCATGTTTGACGAAGTTGTGCAGCGCCTGACACCCAGGTTGACCAAGGCAAACACCAACTTCTGGCCCAGCCTGGACCCTGGGCTCAAGGTGGCACTGACTCTGCGCCACCTGGCCTCAGGGACTACCTACAGGAGCATGCAGTACAGCTGGAGGGTGCCATCCAACACCATCAGCATTGTGGTCAGAGAAGTGGTGCAGGCCATCATCGAAGAATACATGGAGGAGCTCCTCCAGTGCCCCTCCACTGAAGAAGGATGGAAGAAAGTTGCAGAGCAGTGGTATCAGAGGTGGAACTTCCCACACACCGTTGGAGCCATCGATGGCAAGCACGTGGCCTGCAAAGCGCCAGCCAACTCAGGGTCCACTTATTTCAACTACAAGGGCTTCTTCACCTCTTCGCCATGGTCGATGCTGACTACAAGTTCATGTACATCGATGCTTCAGGCAACGGGTCAGCTTCAGATGCCCAGGTATACAATGCAAGTGACCTCAAGGGTAGGCTGGAACGCAACCTCATTGTGGGCTTCCCAGACCCAGAACCCCTGTCCAACGACACACAAGATGTGCCCTACTTCATCATGGGGGATGACGCCTTCTCCCTCACAACCTACCTCAGGAAGCCCTACACTTCCAGACTCCTCACCCGTGAAGAGAGGATCTTCAACTACAGGCTGTCCAGGGCAGGGCAGGTGGTGGAGAACGCCTTTGGCATCCTGGCCAACAGGTTCCAGGTACTTCTCACCACCATGCAGCATTGCCCAGAGACCGTGAGGAGGATCATGGAAGCTTGCTGCATCCTGCACAATCTCATGCGCACCCGCTACCCAGTCTTGCAGAACAGGCTCGTGGACCTCCAACAAGGCAATGGGGACATGGAGCCTGGGGAATGGAGGCAAGGGCGAAACCTGATAGACACTCAGGATGTGCAAGGCCCCAACAGAGTCTCACGTGAAGGGAAGAAGCAGCGCAACCTCCTGAAACACTGGTGCAACTCCCCAGCTGGAGCAGTGGAGTGGCAAGACAAGATGATAGATGCTTAATGGATGCTTCCTTCAACCTGTCTCATCACACTGATGAGATTGTGCCATGTATGTTGAGTGGCCCGACAATGAACAGGGCATTTAATAAAGAGTTGTGTTTATGTTGAAATGTGTGGATCAATGATTACATTATTATTGATAATAAAGGGCCATAGGTGTGGCACCTGGGAGGGTGGACCATACAGTCCCACTATGCTTGCACTGGAGGTTTATCTATCCCACAGCTATGACCCATCCCAAAGGTATCCCTGCCCATTCCACAGCTATCTCAACCCATCCCACTGCTATCTTAACCCATCCCACAAGCATGCAAAGGCTTAAACCATTTCTAAAAATTTCCAGCAAGACTTTATTAAAAAAAAGAAATGAAGCAAGTGTGTGAATCAAAAATAGACTTTATTAACAACAAGCTATAAGACAAAAATGAGTCTCTGGCACTCCTCTTGGTCGCTCAGTCTCAGGGGTGAAGGGTGCAAGTGCTGTGGAGGTGGCTGGTGCTGGAGTGCTTGTCATCAGCTCCTCCAGAAGCAGAAGCAGCAGAAGCGCCAGCCCCAGTAGAGCGAGCCCTTGCTGCAGAAGCCCCAGCAGAACCAGAGTGAGGGCCAGGGGGCGGGATGGTAGCCCTGTCCCTCTTGCAAGGGCTGGCAGCAGATGGCTGAGGCTTGCTGTGCTTCCGCATGGTTGTGGGGTTGCTGGCTGGCAGGGAGGCTGGCAGGGAGGCAGGCACCAAGGCTGGCAGGAAGGCTGGCAGGAAGGCTGGCAGGAAGGCTGGCAGGCAGGCAGGCACCAAGGCTGGCAGGCAGACAGGGAGGCTGGCAGCAAGGATGGCAGCAAGGATGGCAGGCAGGCAGATAGCAAGGCTGGCAGGGAGGCTGGCAGCAAGGCTGGCAGCAAGGCTTGCAGGCAGACATGCAGGCAGGACAGGCAAGGCAGTCGATGTGTCTGGAAGCAGGTCTTTCCTCTGAATGGCGACCTGTTTCCGAGCTGCTTCTGTTATATCCGCGGGGCTGACGCAATGTATCCTCCCCGCATGCGCAATTAACGCTCGGCATCCACTAGGCTTCTGCTGTGCATCCGCTTCATCCGCTCTGCATCCGTTGTATGCATTCCGCATCCGCTTTGCTGAGGTCCCCCGGAAGCCTTGCGGATGTGCCATCCGCTTCCATCTGCTGGGCTTCCGTTCCGCATCCACTTTTCATCCGCCCTGCGTCCTCCCCGCGTCTGTGTTATCTGCTCCGGTTATGCAAATTTTTGCCCCTTCTGAGAGCAGCTAACAACGGATGGAACATTTTTCTCATCCGTTGTGTCCATTTTGCATCCGTTGGGCAGTGTGACAGGGCCTTTATCAAAGGCTTGGAAGCCTCGTTCAGCTGACGGTCAGTTTTTGCACCCTTTAGGCGGGAGTTCAATAGGCTGTCTTAAGCAGAGCTCAATAAGCTCTCTTGCTAGCAATGTAAGTTTGCGACTCAATTGTCCTCTTATCACAAGTTAAGGACTACCTGTAGTTCACTGTTTTGTGAGTTCATTTGGTCCTGGTTTGTTGATCAAAGCTTAAGTCTGTTTTTTTTTTTCTAATCTCCCAATTTCTTTGAGAAATGGTACCAAATAAAATCATTAAATGTTGAAAATTAACATATGGATGATTTTAATAACGTTACATTTTCCTTTTTTAAAAATTGCCCGCTAGATTAGGGGTCTCCAACCTTGGTAACTTTAAAGCCTGGAGGACTTTAACTCCCATAATTCCCCAGCCAGCTGGGAGCTGAAGTCGTCCTCCAGGCTTAAAGTTACCAAGGTTGGAGACCCTTGACACTAGATCCAGGTAAATGTTTGTCTCCCTCCCTCTCCCTCTCTCCCTCTTTGCCTGGCAAACTCTTTTTACCCACCATTGAGTTGTCTTCAGTTGTTGCCTGATAGGGCGATCATAATTATATTGTAGGAAGTTAGCACCCACCTCTCTCCTAGAAGAATGAAATATTCTAGGAAATGTTAAAAAGGCAGAAATTTCCCCAAAAAGAGAAGCAGAAACTCAGAGAAATGGAAACTCAACCCACCCTTGACCTTGGTTAGTGGGTCATTAAGATCTGAGCCAGTCTATTCTACATAACAAAGACAAAGATGGGATTAGCTTTCTTACACGTGGAGTTTGACAGCCAATGGGATACATTTAACAGATAATCAGAGCCGCAACTCTCTCGTGATGGATGCACCATTTTGCTTATTGCAAAAGTCCTGGTTCTGGAATCGGTGGGAATGTGTTTGTGCGTGGGACGCCGTAACCTCTGTCCATCGTCGCCATAAGGCTCGGTGTCAGTGGCGAAACAAAACAACTTTTTGCCTGTGGTGAAGTGAGTCCAGAGTCTGGGTAGACTCTAGTTTTAATTTTTGTAGGCCTTGAATCAATAAGGCAACTTTTACCTGGTTCTAAAAGTGAAGAAATTGGATATGAATGTTTTCCTCTCTGTCCTTTGAAAAAGTGTGTGCATGCCAGCCAATTGTTGCTCTTTTTCATTTTAACATCTGGATGGCTGAGGAAGGAGAACGTGCATTTATTCTCATGGCTTGTGGGTCTCCAACTCCAATTTATAGGCTGATACCACATCATGCCCAAAAGGTTGAGGGGCCGCTGCTGTAGCTGACCTAGGGCAAGAAGGACTTCAACTCCAGAATTCCCCAAAAGGGCAAAGCAGGCTGGGGAATTCTGGGAATTGAAGTCCGTCAGACTTAAAAAAGGTTGGAGACCCCTAAACAACTGGATAATCTATGGCTTGTCTTGCATTTTTGCATTTGGCTGGATCCCAAACGGGGTGGAAGGGTTAGGTTTCTCAATGCTTCAATACGTCTTCATTTTCCCATTTGTTCAAGGAATAATAATTGATATTTGTTGGTTGGTATATAGGACTGTAAGGCTGCAAGGGACCTTGGCGAAGATCTTCCACTCCAGAGTCTGGTCTCTGACCTTTTCTGATTCTGTGGACTGGTAGCAGCAGTGGTGAGGGGAGTGCGAGAAAGGGTGGTTGTGGGCACACACCTGCTGCTTACACAAATGGAGCTTCACAGGTTTGCCTGCAGCTTGTGAAATCTGGTTGCCAATGGGCCCGGGGGTGGGGGGACCCCTGTTCTAGTCCTACCCTTCCCCACCACTGCTGCTACTGCTGCCAGTCCATAGAGCCAGAAAAGTTTGGAAATCTCTGGAGAGACTGGTAGATCTTCTGCAAGATCCTTGCAGCCCTATGGTCCTATATATCAGTGGTCGCCAACTGATGGGCCTTGCCCCACTGGTGGGCCGTGAGAAAATTTGGGTGGGCCGCAGAAAAATCATTTCCCCCCCCCCCAAAGCAATTAATCCAGTCTGTGTGGGAACACAAGGCTGTGCCACCCACATGGCCCGCCCATCAGCTGGCCCCCACCCTTCGGCCCAGCACAAACATGCAAAAAGCAGCACAGCCCTCACCAGCCAGGATGAGGTGATGGTGCTGTTGCAGCAAGAGCAGGCTGGCAGCACAAGCAGGCTGAACTGGTGATGGAGATGGTGCAGGAGCACTGTGCTACTTGCATTTGCATGGCACTCCCGCACCTTCCAGCTCGCCTTTCCTGGACAAGGGCTGTTCGTTCATCAATGGCTATGGTCTGTAAGGATGGCCTGGGACAGGAAAAGTACCAGCTGGTGGTGGTGGTAGGAGGGGACAGAGTGGGCAAAGTCTGTGCTTGCCATCCAGTTCAGAGGTCTGGAATGGGGCATCATCATCATCATTGTCAGTTCTCTTGTTCCTCTTGGCGCTCTGCTGGCCCCCACCCTACCCCACCCCATCGCTGCCCAGGGAATGAGAAGACAGAAGCTGCCGCCTTTGAAAAGCGCTGCTTTCTGTTGCCTGTGCCTTTCCTGATCTCTGCTCTTTTGCCCCAGCGAGAGCTATGCTTCTGCTCATTTTCTTCTGTGCCAATGGCTGGGGCCATGGGGGTGGGGGAGCAGCAGAGATGTGAGAGCTGCTCTCCCCCATCAGCAAGCCAGGCCTGGAGGAACGCAAAGAATTGCAGGCAAACACTGGAGAAATGCGTGTTGGAAATGCCAACAAGACACATTTCCAGCATGGTCTCCTCTGTTCCAAAGTAGGATTGAGTGGAGGGAAGGGAGCAAGGGAAAAGGGAGGAAAGGAGAAGCTCAGCTGGCTTTCCTTTGGCATGGGAAGACTAAATGCCCAGACCAAGAGCACCAAGGAAGATGGGCTCCTAATAACCAGCCTGTTTGTGTAGGTGAGAAGCTTTTCTTTAAAAGCTTGAAAAAGCTTTTTAAGCTTTTCTGGACTCAACACCCCCCCCCCCTTCCGCCTCCATAAAGGGAGAGAGACCCTTCTCTGCTTGGAAGCAGCGGGAGAAACCTGGAGCTAAGCCTCAGGGAGGTCCTCTTCTTGTGTGGAGGCTGAAGTGAAGGGGTGTTGCCTGGTTATTAGGAGCACATCTTCCTCAGCACTTCCAGCCTGGCCCTCCTTCTCTCCCCCAACTCCAGGAAGCCACACCTGGTAAAGGAGGGAAAGGTTTCCTCTGACTTGGGGAAGATATGAAATGACAGGAGACCAGATTGGGGGGGGGGGGGGGGGGTCTGCTTTTCTTCTGTTTGGGAGGAAGCTGGTTCCCCTCCCTCCTGTCCAGATCTTCCCAGCCTCCAGGCACCGTACCTCCCTCTTTCCCCCCAAAGGACAAGAGAGGCCCCTCCTTTCCCTCTGCTCTGCCCCAGTTATGATTAAGCATTTATGATATTGATATAATTAAATAATATTTAAAATATACACTGCTCAAAAAAATAAAGGGAGCACTTAAACAACACAATGTAACTCCAAGTCATCACACTTCTGTGAAATCAAACTGTCCACTTAGGGAGCAACACTGATTGACAATCAATTTCAGATGCTGTTGTGCAAATGGAAGAGACAACAGGTGGAAAGCATAGGCAGTTAAGGCTAGGTCACACTGGCCGACGGATGCAAGACGGATGCAAAAAGGACACAGCAGATGAGCAAAATTTGGGGGGTGGCTCCATCCGTGGTTATCCGCTCTCAAAAGTAGCGAAAATTTGCATAAACAGAACGGAAAACAATGGAAAGGAACCGATGGGAGTAGTACGTAGCAAGGATGTTAAGCGGATGTTCGTAGGAAGCCAAGCGGATGGAAGCGGATGACACATCCACAGGGCTTCTGAGGGAGAATAGCGAAGCGGACGCTTAGCGGAAGGAGCGGATGCATAGCGGATGACGCGGATGCATCACGGACGCCTATAGGATGCATCGTGGATTCGTAGCGGATGCGTAGCAGATGCAAAGCGTTCACTGTGCATAAGGGGAGGATGAATTGCGTCAGCTCTGCGGATATAAAAGGATGCAGCTCGCAAGCAGTCACCATTCAGAGGAAAGACCTGCTGCCAGAGACATCTTGAAGGAACACCATGGTTCGTCAGTCAGGGAAGAAGAGGAAGCTGGTGCCTATTCCTGCCAGCCCTAGCAAGAAGGACAGAAACACCATCCCACCCCCTGGCACTGACTCTGAAACTGCTGGTGCTTCTGCTGGTGCTTCTCCTGCTGCTGGTGGTGGTGCTGCTGGTGCTGCTACTGTGGTGGACCAGCCACAAGGCCTTCAAAGCCCTGCTGCTGAAGGCCCTGAAGCCCCTGCCAGAGGGAGGAAGAGGCAAGGCAAGAAGAAGGGAGAGAGGAAACAGTACTCCATTTCCAAGGACCATGAGGAGGAGGTACTGGAATGGCTGAGGGAGAACGAGTACTTGTGGAAAAAGGGCCACAGACTCTATCACGACACCAAGAGAAAGCAGGCAGCGTGGAGAGACAAGGCAGAAAGCCTGGGCTACACTTCAGACCTACTCCTGGGATGGTGGAAGCACATGCACACCTGGTATGGCAAGCTGCACCTCAGGAAATCTGGGCAGACCGCTGTCAAGCTCACTGATCGGGAGATGTTTGTCATGGCCAAGTGCAGCTTCCTGGAGGGTGAGGTCCGCCACCGAGGAGCAGCCCCTCTGTCAACCCTCTCCCTCAGACAGCCCACAGACAGCCATTCCTCTTCCAGCTAGGAGACAGCTACCGTGTCCAGGCAGGTGTCCTTGGAGGGACCCACAGCAGAGACACCCCCTACAGCTTCACTCCCCATGCCAGAGGACGTGGAGGATTCCCTGTCTCAAATGGAGCAAGAAGAAGCAGCAGCCAGAGACCAACCCACCCCCACCTCCAGCTCCACCTCCACAGAAAGCAGGCAGAGAGGCAGACTGGAGGGCCAGAGCCACACTGTCCTCTTGGAGATCAGGGACAACATCAAAACCAGCACAGATCTTCTCTCTCAGCTGGTCCACAGCAATATACCATCCTCGAACCACAAGCCCTTCATCACGTACGAGAGCCAGACTCTCATGGACCTGACCAAGACCCAGTACCAGGTGATGAAGGAGAAGATCACAGCACTGCTGCACCACCCTCCAGGCCCAGCTGAACCTGCTCCAACCCACTCCAGGACTGCTCCTCCAACCCAGGCGATGTCACAGCCCTTCCACAGCTTTCAACAGCCCCTCACCTACCTAGGCTACGAGTACCAGGACTTCCCACAGCAGAAGCAGACCTTCCCAGTCCAGGCCCAGGTACACTGCATGCCACAGACGCCTCACCTGACCCAGCTGCAGACCAGACAGCCCCATTACACTCTTCCTTCCTCCACCCCACAGCCAAGCCCCTCAACAGAAAAGCTGTCATCAGTACTGTGCCTGACATCCCAGGTCCTTGAGGAAGGGCCTCTCAACCTCACGGAACTGAGTCAGCTCTCTGATAGCTTCCTGAACACACCATCCCCTGTTGTGCTCTCGGGGCCAAGCACCCCAATTGCGCCTCAGACCAGCACTCCAGCCATAGCCACCTCCACAGTCCCTGGCCGCTCAACAGCTAAGACCATGGACATGCCTCAGAGTGACTGAGAATAGTGCCAGAGACTGAGTTGTTAGCTGTTCACTTTTTCTTTGCTTAAGACACTTTACTTGGGTCATTTTGCTTTTTTAATAAAGTCATACAGTTTACTTAAGACAGTTATTAATAAAGGTTATCTTTGCTTCACACACTTGGTTCATTTTATTTAATTAATAAAGTGTTGGTGAAAACTTTGAAAAAATGGTTAAGCCTTTGCATGCTTGTGGGACGGGTAAAGATAGTTGTGGGATGGGTAAAGATAGCAGTGGGATTGATAAACCTCCAGTGCAATCATAGTGGGACTGTATGGTCCACCCTCCCAGCTGCCACACATATGGCCCTTTTTTATCAATAACAATTTATCCATTGATCAACACATTTCAAAATAAACAAAGCTCTTTATTAATGCCCTATTCATTGTAGGGCCACTCAACATACATAGCACAATCTCATCAGTGTTATGAGACAGGCTCAAGGAAGCATCCATTAAGCATCTACCATCCTGTCTTGCCACTCCACTGCTCCAGCTGGGGAGTTGCACCAGTGTTTCAGGAGGTTGCACTGCTTCTTCCCTTCACGTGAAGCTCTGTTGGGGCCTTCTACATCCACAGTGTCTATCAGGTTTCGTCCTTGCCTCCATTCACCAGGCTCAATGTACCCATTGCCTTGTTGATGGTCCACAACCCTGTTCTGCAACACTGGGTAGTGGGTGCGCATGAGATTTTGCAGGATACAGCAAGCGTCCACGATGCTCCTCACGGTCTGTGGGCGATGCTGCATGGTGGTGAGAAGTACCTGGAACCTGTTGGCCAGGATGCCAAAGGCGTTCTCCACCACCCGTCTTGCCCTGGACAGCCTGTAGTTGAAGATCCTCTCTTCACGGGTGAGGTAAGTGTAGGGTTTCATGAGGTAGGTTCTGAGGGAGAAGGCGTCATCACCCACGATGAAGTAGGGCACATATTGTGTGTCATTGGGTAGGGGGTCTGGATCTGGGAAACCCATGATGAGGTTGCATTCCAGCCCCTCCTTGAGGTCACTGGCGTATATCTGGGCATCTGAAGCTGACCCGTTGCCTGAAGCATTGATGTACATGAACTTTTAGTCAGCATCGACCATGGCAAAGAGGATGATGCTGAAGAAGCCCTTGTAGTTGTGATAAGTGGACCCCGACTTGGCTGGAGCTTTGCAGGCCATGTGCTTCCCATCTATGGCTCCAACGGTGTGGGGAAAGTTCCACCTCTGATACCACTGTTCTGCAACTTTCCTCCAGCCTTCTTCAGTGGTGGGACACTGGAGGAGCTCCACCACGTATTCTTCGATGATGGCCTGCACCACTTCTCTGAGCACTTTGCTGATGCCGTTGTGTGGCACCCTCCAGGCATACTGCATGTTTCTGTACGTGGTTCCAGAGGCCAGGTGGCGCAGAGTCAGTGCCACCTTCAGTCCAGGGTCCAGGCTGGGATGGATGATGGTGCTCGGCTTGGTCAACCTGGGTCTCAGATGCTCAACAATTTTGTCAAACATGGCTGGTGGCATCCTCATGAAGTGCTGGAATGCACAAGTGTCTTCATTCCTCAGCTCCACCATCAGCTTGTCATACAGTCCAAACTCCACTCTTCTCCCGATCCATCATTGGACCCACACAGCTCTTGGACATCTCCTTCTTCTTGCGTAGAAAAAGTGAAACAGTCTGAAGAGGGCTTGGTTCTGGTGTTGAATGATGGCAGCTACCATAAGGAGTGTGTGATGATCCATGGTGGAGATCAATGGATGATGGGGAAGAGCAAGACCAAGGGTGAAGAGGTCTGTACACCATGGCTGCTGGACTGATAGTGAGATCCAGGTGATTTCCTCCCCCTTTTTATAGGAAATGTTGGTTTTCCACTAGGTGTCCTTCCACATACTCTAGGCATACTCCAGACATCCTAAATATCCGAGATACATCCCATATTCAAACATTTTGTCCGTTTTAGTGCTTTATATACGAGATACATCCGCTTACATCCTTTCCGTGCTACTATTCTATTTCCGTGCTACTAACGCTATGTGGACGTTCCATGTACCTTTCGCTTCCTCCCTCTTTCCGTTTTCAGCTGCAGCAGATGTGAGTTGAGGGGTTGGCCAGAGGTTGCCGAGAGGATACAGCGGACATGTAATGGATGACAACGGGCGTAGAATGTTTGTTGCCCGTATGTGTCGCAGATGTACATCGTACGCGGCTGAAAGTTCATCCGCTCCACTTTAATTTTGAGTGTAACTCCAAATCCAGACCTCCATGGCTTGCTAAATTTGATTTCCATTGATAATTTTTGTGTGATTTTGTTGTCAACACATTCAACTTTACAATGAACAAAGTATTTAACAAGAATATTTCATTCATTCAGATCTATGATGTCTTATTTTTGTGTTAACTTTATTTTTTTGAGTAGTGTATATATTTATGTATATATACATACTTTCATACTTCATATAAAAGTATGAATTTGATGGTCCCTGAGATCCAAAATTTTGGCAACCCCTGCTATATACCAACCAACAAATATCAATTATTATTCCTTGAAACAATAGCAAAACCAACTGAGAGGTAGTTAAGCACATTGAGAAACCTAACCACCCTGTTTGGGATCCAGCCAAATGGAGAACAATCCATGGATTATCCCATAGATCAGGTGTCTCCAACTTTATCCACTTTAAGTCTGGTGGACTTCAAGTCCCAGAATTCCCCAAACCACTTTGCCCTTTTGGGGAATTCTGGGAGTTAAATCCTCCAGGGTTAAAATAGCCACGGTTGGAAATCCCTCCCCTAAATCAGCAACAGTCCTCAACAGACCAGAAGTTGGGGAACCCTCAAACCATGAGAATAAAAACCGGAAGAAAACGTTCACGTCCATCAGGTATCGGAAAAACTACCATAAAAAAGAGCAACAAATGGCAGTCAACAAGCCAAGAGGAAACTAAAACCGGAGAGTCGCAGGGTCCTTTCTCCTCGCAAAGCTTCACGGTTGAAGGCAATGCAAATGAGGCTACTCCTCTCTCCACCCCCTCCCGCTAAGTTTGGATTAGATTTAACGCTTTGTTGGCGAGGAAAGATCAGCACTCGGATCGGAGTCCCGCCTAAAGCCCCTGTCCCACTTCACCAACAGATGCAAAGAGGATGTAAAACATTAAAAAAAGCTTGCCATCCGTTGGAAAACGCAATGCATCCATTGTGTACTCACTGCATACCTGTTTCATACGCTCTATCCCTTGAGCATCCGTCCACTGGGATTTCATCAATGCAAGAAGTTTTGAGCTGCAGAAAACCCTCACCCGTGAAGAGAGGATCTTCATGTAGAGGCTGTCCAGGGCAAGACGGGTGGTGGAGAATGCCTTTGGCATCCTGGCCAACAGGTTCCAGGTACTTCTCACCACCATGCAGCATGAGGCACATACTGTGAGGAACATCGTGGAAGCTTGCTGCATCCTGCACAATCTTATGTGCATCTGCTACCCAGTGTTGCAGAACAGGCTCGTGGACTGCCAACAAGGGAATGGGGACATGGAGCTTGGTGAATGGAGGCAAGGACGTAACCTGATAGACACTGTGGATGTACAAGGCCCCAACAGAGCTTCACGTGTAGGGAAGAAGCAGCGCAACCTACTGAGACACTGGTGCAACTCCCCAGCTGGAGCAGTGGAGTGGCAAGACAGGATGGTAGATACTTAATGGATGCTTCCTTGAGCCTGTCGCATAACACTGATGAGATTGTGCCATGTATGTTGAGTGGCCCTACAATGAATAGGGCATTAATAAAGAGCTTTGTTTATTTTAAAATGTGTTGATCAATGAATAAATTGTTATTGATAATAAAGGTCCATATGTGTGGCAGCTGGGATGGTGGACCATACAGTCCCACTATGCTTGCACTAGAGGTTTATCTATCCCACAACTATCCTTATCTATCCCACAAGCAAGCAAAGGCTTAACTATTTGTTAAAACTTTTCACCAACGCTTTATTAAGTAAAAAAATGAACCAAGTGTCTTAAGCAAAGATAACCTTTATTAACTTTCTTAGGTAACCTTTATGATTTTATTAAATAAGCAAAATGAACCAAGTAAAGTCTCTTAAGCAAAGATAAAGTGAACAAGTAACAACTCAGTCTCTGGCACTATTCTCAGTCACTCTAAGTCATGTCCATGGTCTCAGCTGTTAAGCGGGCAGGGACTGGAGATGGCTGTGGCTTGAGTGCTGGTCTGAGGCGCCATTGGGGTGCTTGGCCCCGAGAGTACAACAGGGGATGGTGTGTTCAGGAAGCTATCCGAGAGCTGACTCAGTCCATGAGGTTGAGAGGCCCTTCATCAATTACCTGGAATTTCAGGCACAAGACTGATGACAGATTGTCCGTTGACGTGCTTGGCTGTGGGGTGGAGGAAGGAGGAGTGTAGTGGGGCTGCCTGGTCTGCAGCTGGGCGAGGTGTGGCGTCTGGCATGCGATGAATGCCTCACTGGGCCTGGACTGGGAAGGTCTGCTTCTGCTGTGGGAAGTCCTGGTAGTCGTAGCCTTGGTAGGTGAGAGGCTGTTGAAAGCTGTGGAAGGGCTGTGACATCACCTTGGGTGGAGGAGCAGACCTGGACTGGGTCGGAGCAGGTTCAGCTGGGCCTTGAGGGTTGTGCAGAAGTGCTGTTATCTTCTCCTTCATCACCTGGTACTGGGCCTCGGGCAGATCCCTCATGGTGTGGCTCACGGAGGTGATGAAGGTGTGGCGGCTCAAGGATCCTCTGTCCAAGTGGACCAGCTGAGAGAGAAGTTCTATGCTGGTCTTCATTGTGTCCCTGATCTCCAACAGGACAGTGTGACTCTGGCCTTCCAGTCTGCCTCTCTGCCTGCATCCTGTGGAGCTGGAGGTGGGGGTGGGGGTGCGTTGGTCTCTGGTGGCTGCCGCTTCTTCCTACATTTGAGACAGGGGGTCCTCCAAGTCCTCCGGCATGGGGTATGCAGCTGTAGGGGGGGTCTCTGCCGTGGGACCCTCTGAAGACACCTGCCTGGACAGGCTAGCTGGCTCCTGGCTGAAAGAGGACTGGCTGTCTGTGGGCTGTCTGAGGGAGAGGGATGTCAGAGGGGCTGCTCCTCGGTGGCGGACCTTACCCTCTAGGAAACTGCAGTTGGCCATGACGTACATCTCCCGATCAATGTGACTGACAGCGGCCTGTCTGGAATTTTTGAGGTGTAGCTTGCCATACCAGGTGTTCATGTGCTTCCACCATCCCAGGAGTACATCTGCAGTGTAGCCCAGGCTCTCTGCCTTGTCTCTCCACGCTGCCTGCTTTCTCTTGGTGTCGTGATAGAGTCTGTGGCCCTTTTCCCACAAGTACTCGTTCTCCCTCAGCCATTCCAGCACCTCCTCCTCATGGTCCTCGGAAACGGTGTACTGTTTCCTCTCTCCCTTCTCCTTCCCTTGCCTCTTCCTCCCTCTGGCAGGTGCTTCAGCAGGGCCTTCAGAGCAGGGCTTTGAGGGCCTTGGGGCTGGTCCACCAAAGCAGCAGCACCAGCACCAGCAGTACCAGTAGCTTCAGAGTCAGTGCCAGGGGGTGGGATGCTGGTTTTGTCCTTCTTGCCAGGGCTGGCACGAGTAGGCACCGGCTTCCTCTTCTTCCCTGACTGACGAACCATGGTGTTCTTTCAAGATATATGTGGCAGCACATCTTTCCTCTGAATGTTGACTGCGTGCGAGTTGCATCGTTTTATATCCGAGGAGCTGATGCAATTCATACTCTCCGCATGTGCAGTGAACGCTTTGCATCCGATGTACATCCGCTTGGCATCCGCTTTGTTTCCTCTAGGCGTCCGTGATGCATCCGCATCATCCACTATGCATCCACTCCTTCCGCTATGCATCCGCTTCGCAATTCTCCCCCGCAACCCCTTCGGATGTGTCATTCGCTTCCATCCGCTGTCATCCGCTAGGCTTCCTATGAACATCCGCTTAACATCCCCGCTACATACTACCCACGTCCGTTCTTTTCTGTTCTTTTCCATTCTGTTTATGCAAATTTTCGCCACTTTTAGAAGCGGATGACAATGGATGGAGCCACCCCCGAAATTTTGCTCGTCCGCTGTGTCCTTTTTGCATACGTTTTGCGTCCGTCGGCCAGTGTGACCTAGCCTTAAAGGGTGCAAAAACTGACCATCAGCTGAACGAGGCTTCCAAGCCTTTGATAAGAAAAAGTTACACTCGCTTCTGAAAAAAAAGACTAAAGAAACGGATGTAGCTGACATCCGTTTGGCAACCTTTGTTCTTGCTAGACAGATTCCCGAATTATAGGCTTCCTCTTTTACTTTCATCCTTTTTAAATAAAATTTTAATTTTATTTTTTATTACAAACGTATTATCGTCTGCTTACAAATATCTTGTGCAATACACTTAATGTTTATAATTATATTCATTACATAGTATTAATCTTGTCTTATTGCACTTATTGTACTTAATATCACTATTTATTTATCTTCTTAGCTTATTTATTTCTGTTAAAAATATATATCTTTTGTCCTTCTAAACTAATCCATTAATTATATCTAGCTTTCATATTTTTTTCTCTAACCATTGATAGAATAGTTCCCATACCTTATAATATTCAGTTTAATTCTAAGTGTTTAATCTATTAATTTCTGCACATTCTAATATTTTCCTAATCACATTTTCTTTAGTAGGAGTGTTTCTTTTTCCAATTTTGAGCAAATACTATTCTCCCTGCAGTTATCACATGAATAATCAAATATACATTTTCTTTGCTATAAGTTTCAGGTCGGATCCCCAACAGGAATATTTCTGGTTTTAAGTCAGTATGTTGTTGTATCATCTCTTCCAGCCATGAGCGTATGTTTGTCTAATATTTTTTAGCTTCATCACATGTCCACCACATATGGTAATGTGTCAGGTGTTTGGCGGGATTTCCAATATTTCACATAATGTCATCTGTAAAACATTCCTGATTTACTTTCAGTTATTGGCAGCAGCTGCAATACACTTGCTGTCTCCACCATAAAGGCAAGGCGTCCCAGCGATCGTGCACAAACACGCGTCCCTGAGTGAACAAGAATCCTTTTACGAACATTCCCGCCGGTTCCGCTAACAAAGCGTTAAATCTAATCCAGCCTGAGAGGAGGAGCCTCATTTGCATTGGTTTCAACCGTGGTGCTTTGCGAGGAGGAAAGGCTGCGATCTTGCCGGGAGGGATGAAGCGTTTCGCTTTGCACGAAAGTCCCGCTTCTGAAAACGGCGGGAATGTTCGAAAAAGGATTTTTGTTCACCCAGGGACACGTGTTTAGGCGCGATCTCGCGAGACACAATAACCTTAGTGTCCATCGCCGCCGTAGGGGTGGGTGTCGGTGCCAAATTAAAGCATACTCTGGTTTCTCTTCAGATCGCATAAATCTTTCGCCTTTTACTAAAGATTTCCGTGGAGAGGAACATTTATGAGTTTCGATTAATTTTTTGAGGCCCTGCTTCGGTAGGGCTACCTTTACCTGGTTCCAAAAGTAGAGAATGTAGATCAACGAGTGGGGTGCAAACTTTCCCTTCTGAACTCGTTGTTTCTTGTGGATACGTGTCACTGGTTGGTGCTTTATCTTGTGCTATGTAAATGAAGTTGAGAGATTACAGAAAGTGCAGAGAAAGACCAACCAGGGTGGTTAGGGGGACTGCAGAGTAAATCATACAATGAACGCTGGCGGGATGGACCCAGGGGAGAGGAGACAGGATATTGAGGGGCTGCCCCAGAGAGGAGGAGGGGGTCAAGCTATGTGAGGCCAAACAATGGCTTCAATCTGGAAATAAAAGAGAAATTTTCTGACAGTGACGACAATCAACCAATGGAACGAACAGCAGAAGTTGTGGGAGTGAGAGATTGGATTGCCATTTGTCAGAAATTGGGGGGGCGGGGGTTGTTGGACAGCTAGATGACCTACATGGTCCCTTCAGGTTGATCTGTATGTCTGGGGAAGGAGAATGTTTTTTTTCTGCATTTATTCTCATGGCTTCTGGGTTCCCAAACCTTCCCCCCCCCCCCAATGGGCTGACACAGCTGCAGAAACGTGCAGGATGCAAGAAGCACACAAAAACCCACACCTTCTTCTCGTCCACGATCCCATGTCCTTGGTGCCCAAAACATTGAAAACAGCTGCTGCAGCTGACCTACGGGACAATAATCTCACGGTTGTCCTGCATCTTTGTATTTGGCTGGATCCCAAAAGAGCGTGGGAGGATTAGGTTTTTCAATGGAACACCTGCTTAACTCTCAATTGATTTTAACTCCCAGAATTCCTCAGCCAGCAAAGCTAAGCTAAGCAAAGTGGGCTGAGGAATTCTGGGAGTTGAAGTCCACAAGTCTTAAAGTGGCCAAGGTTGGTCGGAGATGCTATATAGAACCATAGGGCTAACGGTTATAGTCTTACAATCACAAGTGGGAGGGGATGGGTGATAGGGAGTGATGAGAAGATTAATAGTAATAGTGCAGACTTAGTAAATAGTTGGACAGTGTTGTGGGAAATATTTGTTTAGCAGAGAGTGATGGTGTTTGGGAAAAAAACTTCTTGTGTCTAGTTGTTCTGATTTGCAGGGCTCTATAGCATCGTTTTTGAGGGAAGGAGTTGAAACAGTTTATGTCCAGGATGTGAGGGGTCTGTAGATATTTTCACAGCCCTCTTTTTGACTCATGTATTATACAGGTCCTTAATTGAAGACAGGTTGGTAGCAATTGTTTTTTCTGCAGTCCTAATTACTCTCTGAAGTCTGTGTCTGTCCTGTTGAGTTGCAGAACCAATTGCTTTTTATTGAAGTATCCCCAAGGAAAAGGGCTCTGGGCCAAATTGCCAAGAAGCGGATTCTTCATCCTTCACTAATACCCAAAATTGGAGGCAATAATTCCACAATTTGTTCTGTTGCATCTCTATTTGCTCTAGGCCATCTCTATGCCTAACTCCTGAGGTCTGCAAGTAGCCTAACTCTTTACTCCCAAGAATTGTTACAAGCTTTACACAAGCATATTTCCTCTTGAAAATAAGCATTCTTCTTGCTAAACAGATCCCCCAATTACGGGCTCCCTGATTTACTTTCCAGGGTGTGTCATGAACTTGGCTTTGTTTTAGCAGGCTTTCTGAGGTCTCAGCATTATTTTTACATCATGGTAACCAGAACCCAGAGCAGGATGGAGCCCATCAGATGACTCGTGTGATCTGCTGCTGTCGTGGGCCGGGGAAATTGGGGGTCACCCCCCCAGATTTTGTTCTATTGTACTTTATTAATTCTTTTTATTAGCTTTTTGTTTTATTTTAAAAATGGTTTTACCTTCTGTAATATGCCTCAAGTTACACCATGGGTGAATAGACGGCAATATAAATTCAATAAATAATCTTTGTGTGATATAAATGCATTATAAAGTGAAAGCTAATGTGTGATCATCTGTTGACGATGCAGCCTTAGAACTGCAGTGCGCCTTTCTCCACCGTAAATTAAACGCATCCCAGAAACACGTGTCCACGTGTGAACAAGAATCCGAATACTTCCACGAACAAAACGTTTATTGCTGGAGAGGGAAACATGATTCTTTTACGCTACACGCCACCCCTGGAAGGATCTACTTTTAAAACAATGCAAAGTCAGCCCTCTCAAATCAGGGCTTCCAAAAATTAAGACGAGTTACCCAATCGTCTGACCTGTCGTCCACGTACAAGGAGAAGAGCGTTATTTTGCTTCGCCACCGACACGGAGCCCTACAGCGACGATGGACACTGAGGTTAGGGCGTAACGCGCGGAACCACGCACAAACACGTGTTCGTGGGTGAACAGAAATTGGTTTCCTCGAACATTCCCGCCGGTTCCAAAACCGGGTCTTTCGCACGAGGCAAAACGGTGCATCTAATCACGGGAGAGTTGCGGGTCCTTTCTCCTCGCAAAGCGTCATGGTTGAAGCAAATGCAAATGAGGCTACGACTCTCTCCGCCCCCTCCCGCTCAGTTTGGATGAAGTTTAACGCTTTGTTGCCGCAGAAAGATCTGCGCTCAGATCGGGAGTCCCGCCTAACGGGTGCAAGAGCTGACCGTCAGCTGAACGAGGCGTCGAAGCCTTGGGTAACGATGCGGAGGAAAAGTGACACCCGCTTCTGGAAAAAAAAAAAAAAAA